>CANSZD010004010.1:0-105146 GCA_947648045.1 Beta corolliflora
TTAACTTCCTTACTTAATGAACTAATCGTGATCTTAGGAAATCGTTATTATTCCGGACTTCTTTAAGAGTTTTCTATTATCTATAAAAGCTCTAATTATTTTATCTAAAGATTCGTGATAATTCGTCTTTCAAAATTATCTCGCTAGACTAATTAACAAGTCTCGTTATGCTATTGAGGTGGGAACTGTCACTATGTAATTTATGATTAAACTTACAATCAAATCTACAAAGAAACTTGTTTTTGCCAAATGAAACAAAATGTCTATCTTTGGAGTTATAAGCAAGATCTAAGTATGCAATTGTCTTAAAATTTTTCTTCAATGATTGAAACACCTTATAGCTTTTTCAATCGTTCATTTATGTTCTTTCTATCAACAAATACTCATAAATATTTTTATGACAAAGGTATAAAATTAAATAACAATACTACCTTGAGATACCTACTATTTGCGGCGACGTACTACACCCCGATTTCGTCCTCTCGGCCTCGAACAGGTCTTTCGGCTGAGAATCGTTACTTGCTCGATACCAAATTAAAGAGGGGTATTATTACTCCATGTTCATTTACTTAAGGAACATATGAACTACATTTGTTCAACAAGTACTGAAACCCAACTTCAAGTACATATCAAGTACTATAATGAACGCATATTTAATAAACAAGTTATATGTTCAAATGAACATGTCCATTTGCAAATGAACATGTCCATATGCAAATGAACATGGATATATATATGGAAATGAACATATGACGCATTTACATATACAACCTAAACGTTGCCCAATGAACACTGGCGGAGCCACGCCCAATTGTGGCTAAGACGGAACCATCATTACACCGCCACCCTCGAACTACGCGTCCCGAGTTATCGATGCAATAAAGGAATTGGCGGTTTATTTCCCCCCTCAAAGAACATCCACCAACCCATTTTAACTTTCTCCATATATATACCCACCACAATACCATCTCCACCCACTAACTTCACTCTTCTCCATTTTTTCTTCTCTTCACAACTTCTCCATTTTTCCCTACTATTAAGCGTCCCCCATTTTCCCTACTCTTTAGCCTCCTCCATTTCTCCTTAAACTTACCCCTCAAAATATCTGGATGGCCAGTTGCACCACCCGCCAAAAGACCACGATTGTCTCCGCCGAAGGTTTTACGACGTTCGACAATGCCCATCCTCTTACAAAAAACGCTGACATAATGACCCACCACGTATTCCCCGCCTTGATGTGGTGGGCAGGTTATCTCGTGGGAGAAGGTGTGCAAGCATTGGCGCACCTGGGCAAGGGATATCCACATCCCCATAGACTACGTCCACCCTTATGATGCAATGAGGTAGTGGATTCTGAAAGATATCCTCTACAACGACGGCTACGACCTCAAAGCATGGATGGAGGATGATATGACCGCCTACTTTGATGGCTTGGTGGCTCTTCAAAGAAGAGCGAGGGCGAGAAAGAGTGTTTTTTTTTTTCCTTTTTTGTGTTCAACGAGTTCTTGCATGAACTCTTTTATTTTACTTTCTTTTTTTTGCACCTGTAATTGTTCTTCAGTTTTTAATGAAATTTACGCTTTACATTACATCTTGTTCAGTCCGCAATTTGTTCCCCAATGTCTATACAATTTACCAAAAAAATTTATTTTCCCAGTATTAAATTTTATACTATACTCAATTGAACATCCACTGCCAAAAGTTATAACCATAAATGATTTTTACAGTTTCTTTGCTTTGTCTTATACAAGTCTTGCATGTACCTTTGTATTTTGTGTAATAATTTTTCAGTTTCATATGAAATTATTAATATGTTCAGTACATATTTTGTTGAAATTTTGCCAAAAATTAAGTGCATTATTAAACTCAAATGAACATGTGAACATGAACATACATGTAACTCTTGAACATATGAGGTGACGATATGAACATAATTTGGAAACCACTTGAACATTATTGCCTCGGGAAATAAGAACCGAACAAATGCAAGGTACATAATGAACATCTTTATGTGCATAACTCACCATTTAAAACACAAATGAACATGTTTAATTACACGATGAACATATGTTCATACGGAAAAATTGCATATCATATGACACAACGTAATGAACATGTGATCCGACGCAATGAATATGTTAACCAACTAGTGAACATTACTCGAATCGTATTGAACATATGCACCAAGTTGATGAACATATATGAACACTTGCATCCAAGTGAACACTAATCAAATATTATGGAACATATGAAAGAACGTTTTGGACATATTGGCTTGTACATGGAATGTTCATAGCCATGTACAATTTACGTGAGTGAACACTACATAGTGCAGTGAACATGTTTGGAATAAAACATTACACACGGATGAACACCATAATTACGGAAATATGTTCATTTCCCAAGCCTAACCGAACATTAGTGGCTTGTACATGGAATTTTAATTGTCATTTACATGTGTGTACTCAAATGAACACGGTGTCATTTTTCCTAGGTCTCAAATGCAAATATAGTACATCCAAAAGAACATCAATTAAACACTAGTGACTAGAGGTTTCTACAATGTACACCATACATTTTATGAACACCTGCGTCATCAAATGAACATTACTATACCAAGTGAACATGTGACACAACGTCATATATAATGTCCGTTGCCCAATGAACACCGATGTATACCATCATTACTCGGCAAAATGGACACTCAACAATCACATCCCTTGTACACACCCGTTTCGAGCAACGCGTCCCCGTAAGCCATGCATAATGGAGTTGACGGTTTATTTACCATCCAAGGTGAACACCCACCCACCCCCATTATATATACCTACCACACTTTTCTTCTCCCCCCTAACTTCATTAAAAAAATTCCATTTCCACCGTTTCTTCTCCCATTAATTTCAAACTTTTCTACTCCCCCTAAAAATGTCAATCATTAATGGCCCAAAAAAAACCAAGGCTCTCCCCCCAATTGGTCCGACAACGCTTGATGAAGCGCATCCACTTTGCGGGGAGTGTGACCTGCTCACATCCCACATTTTCTCACGCCTTGATTGGGAGGCGAGGTTGATCGTGGAGAGAGTGTGCAAAAAATGGCGCACCTGGTGTAGATTCAGGCATTTACCCATCAACCACGTCCGGCCATCGGACCCATTGAAAGAATGGATCCTCAACGACATTTTCTACAACAACGGCCACGACCTCAAAGCCCGAGTGGAGAAGGACAGGAACAACCTACTTTGATGGTTTCCTGTCGTTGTTCAAGGAGGGTTGATGTCCTTGCTTGGGGTTTTTTTGGGTTTTTTCTGGGACATCTTCTACGAGTTCTTGCATGAACTCTTTCTGTTTTGAATTTTGTTGTTTTTTTTTTATTTGTCTACTTTTTGTGTTCCATGTAAATACTCTTTTATATTTAATGAAAATTATCATTTTCAGCTCATCATTCTCCATAATTAATATGAATTGTTTGTCCGTCTTTTGTTTACAATATTTTGTTTTTTTTTCCCGTCCCGTAAGCAATATTTTTACAACCACTATCCAACATAGCATATAAGTTAATGTATTTTTTCAAAACAACAATTGCATTAAAAAGTTAATGTCCACTTAAATGAACATCTGCATCCACTCCTCTGAACATCTGAAAGTGGGACTGAATATATGATGTCATCTAAATGAACATTGGTAATCAATTAATGAACATATACAAGTTATGTTACATTCTCATTAACTGAACTTATCCAAAGTACATGGATTATGCTGCAATGAACATGTGTAATCAAGTAATGAACATATATATGGACATATATATGTAATCAAGTAATGAACATGTGTAATCAAGTAATGAACATATGGACATATGTTATCAATTAGTGAACATGTGTAATCAAGTAACGACCAATTGTACAGGTAATGTTGCAATGAACATATGCAAACAAAAGAAAATGAACATGTTCATCCACATCCAACAAATGTAAGTAATGGACACTCTAGTAACATATGAAGGTAAATAGTGAACCCCAACTGCAATGAACAAGTCTACCAAAGTAATGAACATATACAAGCAAATGTTGAAGATATACTAACATATGAACATATCAAAGTACGTCATGAACATGTGTACCCAAGAAAATGAACATATGTAAATAAATGTTGAACATATGAACGTGACCAATGAACATATAGTAACACAATGAACATATCTAGGCATACATATGAATGTACGTGATGAACATATGTATCTTATCCGCTGGACATTGCTTCAGTGCCATGTATCTATTGAACATATTTAATGAAAATTACATCCATATCACCAAAAACTATAGTGAACATGTACCTACCTGCAATGGATGTTCAATCTAGTCAATTTAATTTCTACCTTAATCAAAAGAACATATCCCTCAAACACATGAACATATACTTACTCAGTGAACATATCACCCACTGAACCAAACATAACCCACTGAACCAAACATATCACTTACTCAAATGTGTGAACACTTTAATAAAATGTCACTTCTACTGGTAAACTTTTACAATCTAAAATCACATAGCTCAAAATACATCTAATTACACTACTATACAAAAAATTGTTGCTTGCACTCCCCTTCTATTGAATGATATTCACATTGAAATAATCATCTGGTTCGTACACCTCCAACAACGAAGTATCGCTTGTTGAATGCGCAACACTCCCTTCCATAGGAACTTCCAAAAACTCCTACATGGACACGAGGAACAAGTTAGATGCACACTACACACTAATGAAATAAACATTGCGACGATACACATGAACATGCATACCTTAACACTGCTTTGGGCTTTTGCCTTAGACTTCACCACTGCCTTCTCAGCCCGTTTCTTCCAGCCCTTGAGTTTGTTAATTTTCTTCTCCATCGTACTTTTCTCTCGACCCTTTTTGTCCCCTTCGTAATTCTTTGAACTGGGTCTTTCACAACCGGGCTATTGGTGGCTCCCAACGATGGCGATATAAGAGATAATGCATCATCAATATCCTTCATCAACCCCTGAAGTTTCGTCTCCATTTCATCATAAGCGTTGTCAATGACCTCGCGTGTTTCACTGTGATATTGGGCGCAATTCACTAGCCCTATCAACTTCCGGGTCATTTGCAACTTCCACACAAACGCTTGCATAACACACAGCTCTTGTTGAGCTAGATCATCTTTCCTTGTGCACATCGCAAGCTTAGTCCACCTTCGAACTATGTACCTCTCTGGGATCACGTCTACATTATTTACATGATATATCCGCAAACAATGAGCACAAAGAATGCCAACTTCGGTAAAGTACTTGCACGTGCATTCAATCTCCAAAGACTTCTGATCAAAGGTCACTGTGTTCATCAGAAAATCCTTATCCGGTCGCCCAACATGATAAACAACCCTAGGGGGTTCCCACCTAAGCATTCTCTCGCGTGCGTGATACCCCCTTGATGAAGTTGTCCTCAAACATCAAATACACCGCAACGGTGTATATCTCCCTTTGCATGAAGTAGTAGCTTAACTTCTAAGAACGCAAGATGCCTGTTCCCCGCACAAGAACCGATGATCTTCGCCAATCTCGTCTCTCGCCACTCGCCTATAACATCCACAAACGTTTTGTAGAATTCCAACAGGCCTTGTGTGGGGTGGAGCCTAGTACCAATAGAGTGGTTTGTCGACTCGCTACGCTGCGATGATAAAATTCCTCCAGAAAAATATGCCTTGTTGTAAATAGGAGACCACATCTTCCTCAGCTCGTATAGATTTTTCATCCACTTGTCATCATGACATTCATACTTGGCAACCAGACTGAACATCACAAATGCACATAATGAACATTTGCAACATAAAAATGAATAGTTTCATGCGCATATGAACATATACCGTGTTCACATAAACATGCAAATAAATCAAATGAACATGTACCAAGCTCCCTGAACAGAGAACACAAACAAATGAACACATCACTTAGTTACATGAACACATATCTTCCCCTCAATTTCACAGTGGACTTGCCACTTCATGATATGCCAACAACTAGATGTACACGGGTAACAACTACAATGAACATATGACCTATTATAATTCACATGTGTCCAACCATAACTAACTCAATCACACTACATATCATGCACATGTATCCAAGTGAACATATGAAAACCAGCATTGCACATATGAAACATAAAACACTGAACATGTCATTACCTCTTCCAATAGTGCTTGAACTTACCCTTTGAATCACAATACTTCAGGACATAATTGAATAGAGCAACGAATCCATCCTTTGCCCTCAATCCTTTAATGTTAATCATTGAATTCTTGTTTATGTGCCACGTGCACAACCGGTGAATGGCACTTGGAAACACTAGCTATTCCCCCCGCCATGGCTTTGCTTTGGTCGGTCATTATTGTAATAGGCGGCTTCCCACCCATACTCCTTAAGAAAGAAGAGAATAGCCAAATAAATGAATCAGTTGTCTCATTCAACACAAATCCAAGCCCAAACATAACATTTTTTTGGTGGTGATTCATCCCAACAAAGGGCCCACACATCATCGCATAACGATTCATCTTGTATGTAGTGTCATGCACAACTAAATCCCCAAAACACTCGTAATCCCTCTTCATCTGTCCATCTCTCCAGAAGATATTGACAAGGTGACTAGGGGTGTTCATGGGTGGTTAATCGTCCCAAAACAATATAACGGTTCAATGAATCGAAAGTTTCGGTGGCGCTTTTTTGCGAACCGTAACCATAACCGTTTAGACCGGTTACCGCCTAAGCGGTTAACCGTTTTTTCGGTACGGTTTTTCGGTTAACCATTAACCGTTATTCATTTTATACTATATATTTTACTTAATGTAAATATATATTTTCTATTTTTGTGTGCATATACTACAAAATTATATATACTCTAATACAAAATATATTATAAAGTGGATAATAAATCCATAGAAAACATAATAACACTAAGAATTTACACCATTTCATAATTATAGTGTTTAAATTAGTACTAATTTTTTTCAATAATCTCATTCTTCCTCTAATTGTTGTTACTTAGTAACAAATATTAGAATTAATGTAGTTGTTGGAAAATGTTTCACAATAAATAAAATAGAGAAAAAAAAATATTTTGGTTTTTCGGTTAATCGCTCACTCAAAAATCATAACCGTAACTGTACCGTTTAACCGTGAAGTTTACCGGTTCGGTAACCGTACCGTTTAATCCCAAATTTTCTGGTTCGGTAACCACCCATTTTAACCGGTTTTCCGATTTTTCGGTATGGTTTTTTGATTTCGGTTTTTTGTGAACACCCCTAAAGGTGACCCCCATCATCAAGCTCGAAATCATAAAAGAAATCACCCTCTGTTGCTTGTCTTCTAGAGAACATCTTAATCAAATGGTTTGTATTGCAACCATCGATTTTCTTCTTCTTATCGGCCGCAACCGCATTATATGCATCCCACCCAGTAAATCCAACATTAGCAAATCCCCCAGCTTCTTTCCTCATTACTCTAACTGCATCAGAGACACCGACTCCACTACTTCTCAAACTATTGATCATCTCTAATTGCTCTTCCGTTACTTTTCTATGCGATCGAATGAAGTGCCTCTTACCAATAGGGACCATCCCATGGTTGTGCACCATATGGTGCCTAACCACAGTAAACATGTCACTGTCCTTGTTAACGTCAAACTGTATATGAGCTTTACATCCAGTACGTTGGTCGATCTTAAAATAAGCCTGTAAATGATGAACACAACACTGTCCTTAATGAATATTACACAATCCCGCGTGAACAAGTGCTTTTTTTATGTGAACATACAACTTCTTATAATGAACATGTCACTTATTTGTATGAACATACCATTTATTCCAATGAACATGTAACTTCTTCACATGAACGTAAAGCTTATTATAGTGAACATATTACTGTCTCAAGTCCACACTCATTCATTCACATGAACATGTAACTACCATAAATGAACATATCATATGAACACATTTTCTTATTACCTGAATATATCTAAAATGTACATGCCTAATAGTACTCTGAACATAAGATCCATTTCACTACACATCTGACACCCGGGTCTCACACAATTAAGGACACCAGTATCATCACTCATCCACCCGTAAACTACCCCCCTCCCGCAATTACTGCATTATATTCGCATCTAACAACCAACATTCAATTCACGTACAATAGGCCAATGAATCCGATCCTAAAAAGACTAATTCATAGTTCATGTCGTTGAATCATACCTTTTCCTTCGACAAATTTTTTTTTTGTTGCCTTCACACATGGATCCACAAATCAAAACACACGTACAGGAAGCCTTGAAGGCAACTGGGGCTTATTTAGAAGCATGGGATGTATTCACTTCGAAGACTACAAAGGCTATGAACAAAGTATATCAATTAAAGCAAAATGAAGGGAAAGATACACTGGGCATAATCGGTGAAATCTCCAATGTTCACAACATCTTCAAGGACCCTTCTAACAAAGCAATGGACGTTGTTGCTAAGTGGGAAGAACAGCTCAACGAAGAGTAGATCTACCTAGTGCTTCTAACATTATGAATTTAATGTTTGTATTTTTTTTATCATATTTTTCGTTTACCTTTTCCCTCCATATTATGAATAAAAACTTTATCGTACTATTTCCCTTTGCACAATTTCATTTTCCATCACGAATTATCATATTATATATAGCCACTGAACATGCTTAATTGGTCTCGTCGACATACGTCAATAAAGACATGAACATTATATTCCACTTGAGACCACAATGAACATATGAAAAAACAATGTACATATGAACGTACATGATGAACATTCCCATTGCAAAAAACAGAAACAAGCTACATAGTGACCTAAATGAACAAACTTATATACAGTGAACATATGATTGCAAATAATGAACATATGCGTACATGATGAACATATATATCTTTCACATTGATCATTGTTTTACTGACATTTAGCCGATGAACATATGAAAGGATCTAATGAACCTAAAATTTCTCCTGACATAACATACAAAATGTGACCACAATGAACATATGAAAAAAATCTAACGAACATATGAGCGTGCATGATGAACATTCCCAGGTGCAAAACACAAACAATCTACATACTGACCATATGAATAATTCTAATTACAATGTACATTTACGTGCAAGTAATGAACATGTGGCCGTATATGATGAACAACACTTACACCGCACATATAAACAGATCAATGAACATATGTTTTATTGAAATGAACATGAACGTGGTGCTTATTACCAAAATGCCTCCTGACATGAACATACAATATGTGATCAGTGAACATACAAATGTACTATGTGAACATATGTTTCATTATAGATGGACATCGTTAGAACCTTGGGTTGAGTTCCTCCTTCCAACTTCGCACCTTCGCGTGAACACACAAAAAACCTCTGCCTAATTATCTTTTCTCCATTTCTATAACATACTCGGTCCCTCCGCACACCAAATCCGCATCTAAATGCATAATCGTTATACAAACTATATGCTTCATCATCATTTGCAACTTGTTTTTGCATTAACTCCGATACCTCTGCCTCCCGGAATTCTGCACATCAAACCCACATACCACTGTGTTATTACTAATATACATACACCTACTAATGTTCACTACATTCTCATTGATGTTCAAAACAAATGTCATTCATGTTCATTCCAGTCTTATCATGTTCACTTATCTATAAATAAACAATCGTTAGCAACTACTCATGCTACATAACTCTATTTACATGCAAACACCATTACCACCACTTGGAACAAAAATCATATGTATACCTTTTGATAAACATCCCTCCGAATCTTCCAAATTCAAACGTTCATTTTCATCACTCGTACCTGAGCTATCCATATTTTCATCACCCATTGCTGGATTATCCATGATAATATAAAAGTCACCGAAATAAATTTAAGCTCTGAATTTTACTACAATAAATACACGCAAATCAAACAAACAAACGCTTTGCAAGCTAGAAGGAAGACAATTTTATGAGGAGAGAGAAAGCTTTAGTTTGTAGGAGTATACAAGATAGAAGAGAGAAACTTCTTTGGCAATGAATGAATTAATCCTAGGTATATATATAACGAAGAAATGAGAGAAACAATTACAAGATCATTACATCGACGACGGAGGAAAGAGAAATTTTAAACAAAAAGCAACTGCCGCCTAAAACTTGGGGCCAGCTCTCCAAGTTGAAATGACGTCGTTGCGCTTTTGTGAAGTTTAGTCGCACACTATACCGGACGCGCGCACCTACTAATTTTATCTAAACCGTATGAATATCGTCCGATATACACACTGTTTGTATATATCCGATATAAATTTATTGTTTGTCTCTTTTGTCCCCAAGTTTCTTCTTTTTTTGGGTGTGGACGACAAAATTTAGAACTTACCTCAAGTCTCTCTTTTTTCTCCTCTTTCTTACAATGTAATCTGATTGCAACCGGCATCATTCACATCATCCCCACCCATTTTACCTTTTTCTCCTTTCTCTCTCTTTCCTCTCTCTTTCCTACAATAACAGCAAAGATAACCATAAATTGAAGGAAAGAGAGAGAAAGTAATTCAGAATCAAAATGCCCATTTTACCTTTTATGCATTCAGAATCAAAATGTAGGCAAAAGTAATTCATGGGTATTTCTGGGTTTTTCTTGAAACTGATTGATTCATTGATTTTTTTGATTTGATGGGAAGTTTTTCTTTTGAATTTTTGGTTTAAAAAGATGGGTGATGGGGTCTTTTGGAGGTTGTGAGAAGGAAGAAAAAATGTCTGAATTGGTAGCACGCACTGGTCGTCATCAGCAACGTTATGAAGATGGTTGCCGCCTTGTTGCTGGGTATCTTTCTCTCTCTTAACTCCAATTTTATTTTATTTTAGAAGTATTTTTTCTATGTTGGTGTGGGTGATTGAAAAAGTGTTTTGATTTCCATATTTTGTCAAGGATTGAGTGATAAAAATCAATCCTTTGATTATTTTTATGTGCCCATATGCTTGATTTTTTTTTTTTAAATTGATGTTTATATGTTGTGTGTGAGAATTGTCAATCTAATCAATTCAATTTTTCTTATTAAATCAAATTTGAGTCTAATGCTGATGACTGGTTCTATGTTATGTTGATTTGTTTATGGAACTAATGATGAATGGCTCAAAATCTGGAGAGATTGTTTATTTTGATTAAATAGAGGATATGGGAGAATGGGGTATTAATTTAATATAATTGTTGTTGATGGAATTGGTCATGGTATTTGGTTAGGAAGATGTGAATTAGCATGATCACGGGCTTTGATTTTTGGGACATTTCGATGGGGAAGTTGCTCGCATTGATAAGCAATGGTTGCATTTGGAGTTGCTTGAAGTTTGTGGTTGATCTTGCGTCCGGGTTGAAACTTGATAATAATTGAGACTCGGCATTTTGCATTTTTGGGTATTTTGCCACCTATTTGCTTGTCGAGGTGTGAGATTTGGTTGATGATCAGGAATGATTCTTACCTGGTCATTTACAACAACAGAATTGAGTATGATCCTGCTGTTTGCAGGGTTTGGGAGAGGTTTATATGTTCGCAACTTTACCCCTAACTAGTTGGAACTGGTGGAGAGGTTATCTAAAGTTTTCTTGCAAAGAGAACTTTTGAAATACAAAGTTTAACTTTCTTTTTCCGTAGTAGTAGAAGTAGGATAAGAAATCAGTGTTAGAAGAGGGACTAAGTGTCGAACAAATTAGTACTCTTTTTTCATTTTGAAGGAGCAGCAAAAGAATACGTGAGACAAGGATAGAAAATAGGGCGAGAGTAGACATCATTTTCTTACAAACGGCAAGCAGACTAAGCACACACAAGAGGTGGGGCTTGGTTCTTTTTGGGTGGTGAGAGGGGAAGGTGATAACATTGATGCTATAGGCTATAGCGCTAAAATTTCTTTAAAGTGTCATGTTCTTGGTATGCTTTGGATGAGTCCAAGTCTTGACTGATCACATCCCCCCCCCTGGCCCCTCCCCTGAAATCTCAGATGCTCTCATGTAATCTCTTAAACATCTGTTGGATATGCTAAATTTTATGAACAGTTCTATTCATGGATTTCAGAGTATCTGCAGATGTTAACTAGAAAGTTATTGACAGGTGTATCCCTTTTAGATATAGAAGTTTTGGTGAAAGTGATGGAACAGAATCTGAGAAGGTTGTGGAAGTGCTTATGATCAACTCAACTAGTGGACCAGGTCTTCTATTCCCTAAGGTGATCTTCTTGACACTTTTAAGGTTTTTAACTCACTTTTATTTATGCTAATTATGGAACTCTGGAGGTTGCAAAGCTGTTGCTTCTAGCCACAATTGAGATGTTTGGGGTAGTTTTTCTGGTTCCTTTCTCATTAGTTGCCTCTGTTGTGCCAGCATGTTGTCATAATCCAATTCCTTGAAATTTCACCAGTTGAGTTACTTAAGAAACTCCCCCCCCCCTTCCTTCCATTTTCTTCTTGCTAACATTAGCTTAACATCATTACCACCACTCATCTACTTTATCATCACCTCCAACCACCTAATCTTCCATAGTTTGACTTTTATTTCTCTCTTAATACACTACCCTCGATTCAAGCATATGCCCTAAGAGGAACGTTTTGTTACCATATTCCATATGAGATTGGAAAAAGAGAAAATGTTATTCTGGTGGCAAGATTATACTGTTAAGAAAAGACTTGCCTAATAACTGTTACAAAGGATCTTCCAAGCCACGCCTTGCCTAAAGTAACTAGAAGTCCAAAGCCTTCACCGACATAAGAAGCTTGTTTAACTCCCTATCATTAGATGGCTGCCATGGCTTGTATATATGAAGATCCTTAAAACTATCAACACTGAAAGAAGACAGTAGAGCCAATAATGTGGAATAGACATGGAACTCGGACGCAAAAGGGCTTCTCCTTCTTGGCATATATCCTTCCTAAACATCATAAGCCAACCATTTTATTACCTTAAGCTCGACTAATTCAACGGGTATGTAAGCATTGTTTCCATAGCTTGAAGAGCTTCTATCCATTTTGGCACATCAGCACATGTGCTTGATAATGTAATTCCAAAGGGACTGTGGCTCACAACCAAAAAAATCTTATCATACAACCTTTTTTCTGGGTGTTTGTGTGTGGGGGCCGGGGGAAGGAGGGGGGCACCTGGTGAGCTGGGTGGATGGGTTGTGTAGTTACATATTATTCTGAAGAAGCTTGTGATTCTTTGAAATAACATGAATGTATAAGAGAATGGTAAATGATGATTGCTCGACTTTGTCCACATCCTGACAAACTGAGCTGGGTCACTCATATTGTTCTTGAATGCATTGTATTATGGTGGTGTTAATGATTTTGTTGATGCAATTGTGAATGTTGGACCGTATATTCTGAGCTCCTGTCATGAAAAGTGCTGAACCTGGGTATACATGATTTTTATTTTATAGGATTGCACAGGAACCTAAATCTGATGGAGATAGGATCACGGAAAATGTTAGTTATGTGTATGTTTGAAAAATGAACAAAATGGATTGTATTTGAGATGGTCTTAAATGTTTTGTCCTCGTATTTCATTTTTTTAAATGAGTTGGATAAAGTGGGATCAAACACTTCCTTGGCTGTTGAGAGAACACAAGCATTGCTCCATTGTGTTAGAGTTGTAGGCTTCCCCTTTCTAACTATTCTATGTTGCTATTTAACCTCGTACTGGAGGTTTCCACTTGTTGTAGGAGTGAAAATATGATTTATGAAAAAGAGTAAGCTGTGTAATGAAACATTTTTTGTTGTCGCGGGGCATCTTTGCAACCTGTGATTTTTCAGTGGTCAAAAGATGCCCATCTTATGTTTCTATATCTTCCTTGAAGTGGCAAGGCCTGTCAGAATATGAGATTTTTTTTCTCATTCATTTGTTGTTCACTTATTATGTTTTTCCTCGAAGTTTGGAATTTCTGGCTAACTGGAAGAAGGGAGACTTATGGGAAAGAATATGGAGTGACTTAGTGAATGCGATAGATATGATGCATTGTATCGACTAATAGACCACTAAAAACTAGGACTGTAATAATAAACAAAAATATCAGCCTTATTTGATATGTTCTTTGTTTTCCACCAATGAGTTAGGTAATACTTATATTTATAGTCTTATAGATGATTTTCAGGAGATCAAGGTACCTTTCTCTTCCAGGGGTTACCTAGTTTACCTAGTTTGTTATGGGGCTTTTGTTTAATTAGTTAGGAGCTTAGGACATGTGGCCTTTCCATCCATGTATATGTTCATATATGGGCTGTTACTGGAGAGATTTTGTTAAATTATAACTCTCTTTAACTAATATGTTCGTAGTCTTTTTTCCTTGGTTTAAATTCTTAATTTCTGGAGTTACACCCTCATTCAAAACTTGAATACCATAGCTTAGTGTGCGTGGGAGGGGATTGTGGTTTTAGTTGTGCGCGAGTGGCATCTTACTGTTGAATGTAACAATATCTTTGGATTATTTATTGAGTGTCACTTAGTCAAGCTATCTTGTTATAGCTCATATGATTTGAGGATGCATGCCTCAAAATCAACACCCTTGTTCCTTTTTGACCTTCTAGTTGACCTCTAAAATTACTGGGAGTAAGTTTGTTATGCAATGGGTTAGCCGGAGGATTATACCTTTCTTTTTCTTTTTATATTGCAGAGGGTTCTTGAGGTATCTAGGCTTTGGTTCAATCATCATTTAACCCAAAACAAAAGGTTGTATTGGGAAAGAGTATTGTAGCCCTTTCCCGTGTGCAATCACTGAAGAAAGATAATTATTACTTTTTTGTTCTTGATACCAAATTGTGTTCTGTCTATCTTTCAAAAGCTAAAAGATGTATATGGAAGTGGCAATTTGAGAAATAGACAAAAGAGCACTGTCTCTATTTAGAGCAATGTACTCTGTGGAAACTAAATCGCATTCTCCTACCTATCACTTCTAATATATCTTTGTTTTTAATGAGCACACATACAGGGACTTCGTTGCCTATCAGACCTTTACCTCATATTCTCTTTCAACCCTCAAGCTGTTAGTGTCATCTATGAAGAGAGTTTGATGCTTGTGACATGATCAAAAATTCTCGTTAAGCTTTTTTTGGTTGGACAGAATAACTTTCAATTGAAAATGATTTTTCATAAAATATATTTTCCAAGGGCAAACACAATTCTGAAATAATTTTCCTTTGTTTGCTTCCTCATAACAAAAGTTAGAGAGAAACAAACAAATGAAAATGCAGGGGAGAAGATGTATGAGAGAAGAGAAAGAGATAAGGAGGGAATAGGGAGTAATATGTGGCATTTCCTTTAGAAAGGAAAATGCTTCCATCCTTGGTAGAGTAAATTTTTACTGTTGGGAAAACTATTCTTCATTAAATCAAACAAGGGAGGATGGGAAAACTACATTTTCAGGAAAATGTTTTCCTCCCAACTAAACTCTCTTTTAATTTGCGCATTCACTTCTATGTGATGATACTTGAGTAGTCGTGGACTCGCTCTATTTTTTTTTTTCACCGACTAGCTGAAACCTTCTATATACCAGAATCAAGTTACTTGTAGTCATGTACCTGAACCTTTGTTTGTTAATCTGATTGTGGCGATTGATGTCTTCTATGTCACTATTTAATGTGTTACGGACTTTCCTAATCGCCAAATATATTGAGTCTATTTTCTACAATTGTGGATGAATGGTGACTTGAAATCTACCTCTACAATTGTGGATGAATGGTGACTTGAAAGCTACCTTCTTTTGGTTGCAATTGAGGAATGGTTCAAGGTTTTGCCGGGTGCGAGACTTAGTTGCTAAATTTCAAACTGTGGTTAAAGAAAATTGAGAATAATTATTTGGATGCCTTTGCTTACAGTCTGCACATTTGTAAAACCCAGGGTGGCTGGGAAAATGATGAAACTGTCGAGGAGGCGGCAAGGCGTGAAGCAATAGAAGAGGCTGGTGTCAAGGGCGACCTATTGGTGAGGAATTTGAATATTGTTTAGAATGTTATGGTGTACTTGTAGATGATGTGAATTGTTTGGATAAAGGGCTCTTTGATTATGAACTAGCATTCATGTATAAGTTTGCTTGGTATAATATTTACTGAATTTATTGCTTGCAGAACTAAGGTAGATAGAATATTCTCTAAGCCTTTCTTGTTCTTGAAAAAAAAAAAAAACTCAGGATTTGTCTTTTTTCCAGGATTGCTTGGGTTACTACAGCTTTAAGAGCAAAACCCTTCAAGATGATTTTAGTCCAGAAGGTTTATGCAAGGCTGCTATGTTTGCATTGCTTGTGAAGAAGGAGCTAGAGTATTGGCCCGAACAAAGTACTCGGCAGAGGATTTGGTTAACCATAACTGAAGCGTTAGATTGTTGCCGGCACCCATGGATGCGGCAAGCCCTTGAAGATTTCATGAAGTGGCATGCTAGTAGTGCGACAACGCCGACAAGCACCGAATAGTTTAGTTGAAGAGAGGGAATTATGTAACCAAGTTCAACATTTTTCCTACCTTTTTCTTTTGACTTGTTTAAAATTACAGGGAAAAGGCATTTGAGTTTTCCCAACTGTTTTTAGCACTTTTTCTTCTTGTTTTCATAAGAAACTGTACATTATGAAAAAGGACTATGAATATTAGACATAACTAATTGTTACCCTCATTGAAATCTAAATACTTTCTTGTTGGGCCCGCCTTTGACGTACCACACCGTTCACGCAAGCTTGTGGCTTGTACGTCTTTCATTCCCCATTCATCTGAGATCTGATGATTTGTAAGCACAGTTTGCTTCATTGCTTGTGATTTATGACTTGTGAACTGTGGCCAACAACATTTGCTCTCAATTGGCTAATGAAGGAGATAATCTAACCATTATTAATATGACCTTGGAAACTTCAAATCCTGTTTTAGGATTCATGCACTCCTTATTCATTTCGAAACAGCCACCTCTAGGCATATTTATCGAGAAGCCAAATGTATTGTCGACTATCTTGCTATACTGGGACACTCTACTACTTCTTTACTTTACTGGGACACTCTACTACTTCTTTAGTCATTGACCCTTATTTAGATAACAATTTTTTTTAGTTTGGCTCAATTAGAGCACAAATTTTCATTTTTGAGAAAAGACTCTCTTGATTGTGTTGACCGTACATGAAAAAAATTGTGTAGTCCACTCCATAGGCCAACCTCAAATTGATAGAAGCATGCATGTGACTTAGGTCCTTTTTTAATACGATTTCATTGTCAAGTTGAAAAAAAGAAGACATTTCTATGTTTTCCATACTTCTATGAAAAAAGACACATTCTGGAGGAGAAAGTATGTCATAGACTTTAAGATTTATTTAACCTTCCTCACCCAAGAGGCCAAGAATGTGGTGGGGATGGAAAATCAATGCCGTTGTATGTGGGTTTAGCTGATTAGATTAGAACAAACAATTATTTGGCCAAACAAAGTACTAAAATCCAAGAAAAGAGCTTTATCTATATTGAGAGAGACACAAACAACTATGTGACGTATCACAAAGGATAGGAATTATTAGGACCTACAATTTAGTCTTTTCTATTGTTTTCAATGGCCACCAGACCAATAGTTACACTCACAAAGTCACAGTACAGCAAGTTGAAGGTAGCTTGCTTGCCAGATCAGTACAATGTAGTAGTGTACTAGCAAAGCAGCCATAGATCAAAAAGATCAAGTGGAAGCAGTTAGTAGTTACATATAAATTGTTTGGCTATATTAAGGCCGATTCGCTAATTCAGTGTTAGTTTTCAGTTTATGGTTTTAGAATTGATGTGTGTTATAACTTATAACAAAAGTAATCAAAGAAACAGTTTGAACAAACAATCAACATTGCTAATTCACGGAAACGGGTCGTTTGAAGCGCTAAATTTAAGGCATCTCAGTAATGTGATATAAGTTGCATAGTGAAGTTAAGATTAATCATATACTTATACTAATGGGTTGACAAATATAATTATAGTCTTGTAAAACTTATATTTTGTTATATGGCTTTTTACAATAACTAGTTGATTGGATTTATGACTACATTATGTAACACCTTACTCCACTGTTTTTGTGAAGATCACTACGGAGTATGATTTAGTTAGTGAGCAGTAGGTGATAGTCCAATGATATTGGCGCTTTGATCTCGAAGTTTTGGAGTTCACGGGATTGAGTCTCGCACCCTCAGAGAGATTCCTAAACACCCCTTCTTTGCGAGGGACTTCAACTTACCTATCGAAAAAAAGTATGATTTAGTTATTGTTTTCAAGGGTATTCATTTTTTCTCTTCATTTGATCTTGACCTTTTAACTTGTTGAAAATGAATGGATTAGAATCTTTGCCATAATAATTGATTCTTATCGTAACCAGCAGAACAAACTCAAAGCAATGAGACAAAGATTGATACTTATATATCAGTGAACAGGGCTTGCGTTGAATATCACTTGCTAGCAAATAGCAATGACGATAAATATGCCAGACTTGTATGCACGCGATGCATGCGAAATATATAAAAAGATAATTTATTTTTTTTAGAAAACTTGTGAAGTGAAAGTAAAACTGTCATGCAATTCATTAATTTAGTTCACTATATTGATTTATTGTAATTGCAATTCTTTAGTCTACTATTTCTATTTATTTATTGAAGAAACCCAAAAATTGGACAAACTGTAATCGTTTTTTAATTGGGGGTATAATTGTAAAAGAAGATGGACAATAAGTCCTCTCGGTGATGGCATAATACTCAGAACAAACGGATCATATCTTGATTATAAATCGTGTCAGAGTCTTGGTTTAAATAATGAGGGATTTTTGTCTAAAATTCTAGCCAATAATATTTTGGAAAATTCTCATTGATAATCTTGTAGTTTGACTTATTATAGTCGGTAGCCAAAAAAAAGTAATCATAAAAAATAGCCTTGTATTATTGTATAGAAGTGTAATCCCCGTGGCATTAATGAGAGAGTTCCATTAATCCTATGCTAATCAAACCTAAAGAATGAAACTACCTCTAAATTCAAAATCAGAAACTTACGCAAAATTAAAGTCTTGTTCTCTTGGAGAAAACTAAACTAAACTTACTTTGTTTGAATTGAACTAAACTTGATATGTTTAAACTCAAGTGAGATTGTGATCAGAGGAAACTAAATGAAGTGAACTGAATTGTCTAAACTGAGATGAACTGAATTTTTCTGAACTGAAATAAATTTGTCTGAACTAAACTGAATTTCCATTAATTCAGTCCAAAGAAGCCTAAATTTTGAACTTGTAATACCCTTGAATCCTGATATACAAAATATGTATAAAGTATTCCATCCTCCAAGAACGACCGATGGGTAGAGGGAAAGGGACAAAATGCGCTACAAAGCACTAATATAAGGCAAGTCGCGCATACTAAGGATGGGGAGGAGAGACGATTAGTAGCAGCCACAATTTCATTATTAAGGTTGGATTAACCAAAGATACTCAACTCTCATGAAGTATAAGGCCCGCAGGGTTCATTAAGGTAATGATAAAACCATCAAGCTATGACTTGTATTTTGTAACAAACTGTCAACTCTTAACAATACATTATTCGTCTTATTAAATCACTCGGGCATCACTCGAGGTCACTAGCTAGTATAAAAATACCAACCCCTAACACAACATCGTTTTTGTCTTATTAAATCACCTACGACATCGCTTTGACCCAAAAACTAATATAAAAGTCAAACCCTAGCAATACATCCTTTTTGTCTTATCGAATCACCTAGGTCATCGCCCGGGTCCAAAAAACTAATATGAAAGTCATTATGCACAGTTGCGCATGCATTGAATATCGGACTCCTAGAAGCACACTAGCCCGAGACCTTTTTTTAATAAAAAATTACTAGTAGTTGGTCCCCGGCTATATCCCAGGTGAGTTGATTAGACAAAATGATCTAGTTATTTGGGTTAGCATTTAGCAATTGTTTTGTCACAAGTACAGAACTGTAACTTAGTCGTTGGATAATGTCTGCACATCGAGGAGCAAAAGAGTTCGAGAGGCCTGTTAGGCTGTTACAAACATTTCCTTAGTAATAGAAGAGTTTTCAAAGAGATATCATGTCACAAGGTGACATGGCATCATGCAATCAATTGAGAGGAATGGGAGCGACACACATCAATGCATTGAATTATTTTATTTACATTATATATGAATATAAAATATTGTAGCTTAACTATTGAGTTCCATTAAAAATTCATAACATTTTTTTTAAGTTTAACTTGTGGTTTCTTCTATTTTGTAAAGCAAAAGCTTGTAATACAAGTAAATAAGCATCATTGATATATTAGCTCATTGATGTAATCTCCATAAATTTCATACAAGGTCATGGGTTCAAATCTCTGATATGTTAACATACTTGTCATGTCAAAGATGGCATGGCCAGTGCCATGTCACATATGACACAACGCCATGTGATAATGTGAATACTTGAATAAGTTCAAAGAAAATAAGGTGAAGTAAAGTTTTTACTCGTTCATCCTTCCTTTTCTTCCCCTTGAACTATATCATTACAATTGTTATACCACATAGTTCATGAACCTTCTTTTCTTCTTGACATCACAGAAATAGTCCATGAACTAAAGATTGATGATCACGCACTTTACCACAATGATAATCTCTAATTAATTATTGTTTTATCTTATCTTTATTAATTAGTAGCAACGATAACTTTCTTCACTTTCTCTAACATGCACAACTTTGATCGTCACCATCTTAAATTACATAAGAGTCTGATCTAAAACTATACCTTAAAACAAATTTAATAGGATCTCATTTTTTAATGAATTCATGATTATCCTTCTTTATTTCTATATATCAAAGAGATAAATAATAATTATTATATACTTTCTCTGTTTCTAAATACATGCAACATTTCCTGCCTACATACTATCCATAACATACTTTAGTTATTTATAAGTAAAAATTATAAAAAGTTGATAATATGAGAGTGTATATATACATTCAACCGGTTTCCTATCCACTTTGTGTAGTAGTGATATTAAGACGAATCAAATACGACAACACTTGGTTATATTTTTTCTTATAATTTATAGGAAAATATGGGATAAAGTTGGTATGTGGATGAATAGGGTTATTATGCAAATGTTGCATGTATTTAGATATGGAGGATCTATAATTAGTTGAGTTTAATTTTTCTTTTTATGAGGAGTAAGATAAACTTTATTAATTAAAAATCATATGACTTCTATAATCGATATAAAATAAAAATGAAACACAATCTAACTTGATCAGATATAATTCTTCTACAATATAACCATGACGACAATAAAACAGATGTAACAATACATCATATCCCCTGTTTATTTGATGATTCATGCAGTCTATCGATTGACATAACTTTGTGAAAACATCTCTTTATTGGAGTACGAAAATCCATTACTAATTGTTAATTTATATTGCAAACTGGTAATGAATTGTATCTTTGGAAGAAACTATAAAAACCTAAGTGTAAACTCCCAAGGGGAGACTAACAAATTAAACTTCAAACTCCCACTAAAGAAGACAGAGCTAGCTCAATAATTAGGTAAAAAGAAACTCTAGGTAAAAAAATCAAAGGAAGATTATAATTTACGAAAGCTAGACAAACAAGTACATAAAAGTAGAAATTTAGGCTTAGCTTACCACTATTGAAAAGGATAGTGGTAGTCCTGAATTGGTTTTCTTAGGGAGAGAAGAGAGAGGGGTGACTTGACTTTATTTCTATCAGAGCATATGTAGTCTCTAAACTATTTTTTTTGGATTTGAAATTGATTTAATTAGTTAAGTTTCTTGATGTGAAGTGGGAAAATATCAACCTAAAATCAATTGTCCAATCTTATGACAAAAAATTTAAAATAATAAAATTGGTTTTGAATCCTATAATTAGAGTGCACATGAGATCTATTTAACATAATTTATTAACGAATAAATAATGGTAGGATTACCATTACTTAACACACTTCTAAAATCACATAGATACTGTGGAAAATTTTAAAAATATAAAGGATACGATGTAGAATTTTTGTAAATACAAAAAGGAATCCCCAAAAAAATATTTCTTTCCAGTACATAATTTTCAATGAAAACATCTATTATACTCATGATTTGGTATAAATAATTTAAATAATTAGTAGCAATAATTAATACATCCTCCGTTTCTTTTTAATCAACTTACTTCACTTTGACATCAAATTGAATTAGCTAACCTTCTATTGGGAAATATACTAGCAAGCACTTCTTCTTCAATTTTGTTCCAACTTCCCCTTGATATTGAGATTAGGATTTATTATTTAGGGTAAATACCAATTTGAAAACAAAGTTGAGGGTTTAGGCCGATTTCAATTGACATATGCTTTGCCGCTTACTTTTAATTGTTTTGCATCATTATGATATAATGAACCCTAGTTGCTTTAATAAAGTTTTTTTTTGTGTTCAAACTCATTGTCAATTATTGAAGGGAAAAAACCCGTCAAAAAAAAATTATTGAAGGGAAAAAGGAGATAATAGAAATTAAGTGAAGAAGAGAAGAAGAGACAAATAGGGAGAAAAAAAGTTTTTTTTTTGTTTTTCATCACATTTTTTTGACTTTTTCGGCCTTTGATAATGGTACTAATCATCCATAAAGTTCATATAAAGTAGTTGTTTTTCATAAAATAATATATATTTCTGTATGTGCGTGATAGAGAGAAATAATTGTCCACAACTTTTCGTCCACAACTTTTCGTCCACATACTAATTATATATATATTATACGGAATTGTTCACAACTTTTCCTAAAACCAACTATATGTAGGAGGATGAGGAAGAGGAGCTAGGGAGGAGGACGAGGTTGAAGAGGGAGTTGGCAATGGAGGCGACAGTGGTGGTGATGGTGGTGGCAATAGTGGTGGCGGTGGTTGTTACGGTACTTATTAGTTTAGAATACAGAGTAAAAAATTACAGGATATTGACAGCAAATAGCGTCACACCTCAAAAAACTAAACTAACATAACTTAAAATATTCCATTTCATAACTTACTTTATTTCTTCTTTTTTTTGTTCCAGAATACAAGCCCCAAAAAAATACTTAATTCAACTCACCCCAAAAATACCTTATTCCCAGAACTTACTATATTTCTTCTTTTTATTTCATGGAAAACATTTATACAAGATGTTTGAATGTTGTAAAAATCTGAAGCAATATAATGATGCATCAGATTAATGTTTAAGATCCTTAATTAGATTTAGCATATATGATATCATAAATTAGAGTTGAAGACAACATAATTAATTAATTCCTATACAATGCACAATTTTCTACAATATAAGCAAACAATAATTTTCCCACAACAATTTCAAATTCCACAGAGATTAGAATAATTTATGAACAATTAATGACAGATAAACCTAAAGGCCTAGCTAGTTCGTCAATCTAGACAAATACAACAACTATATTAATTAAACTATGGCTCTTTATTTTTGCGCCACACTTACCAAACTTACATAAACCATGCATTTCATCAACAACAACTTCACATTCCTCTCACCATAAGATCATCATCACCCCCTATAAAAGCTCTAAAATCCTCCATAACAACCATATGATGATCATCAACAAAATAATCATATCCCCCAAAATGATCAGACGGTCCAAAACAGGCAGATAAATCAACCTCTTTATGAACTTGTTCATGCAATAAATCATCATTTATAATAACACCACTATCCTCAGTACTCGCATTCACTTGTTGGACCCCACATAATTGCTCGTCAGGCCAATCAAATACGGCATCGCGGCCTGTGAGCCCTTGAACAAGGTCTCGGAACTCGGCCGCGGTGGCCTGAAATTTCATAGGATTAGATATATGAACCACTTTTAGTGGTTTGTTAATGGTGGTGGAAATAGTAGTATTAATATTATTATTGCATCTAGGTTTTCCTGATCTTTTTGTAGTGGGTTTATTTTTTAACACACCTCGTTTATTGCTTAGTTTGTGGGGAGGTTTAGATTGGTGAAAATTAGGGTTTTGGGTAACTTCAGACATAATTTTTTTTTGTTGGAAAGAAAAAAAAAGAACTTTTTAGGGATCAGAAAGTTTGATTTGGAGGTTTGAAGTTAGAGATGTTTATTATAATGGGTTTAGAGGGGGTAGAGAAGAGGTGATATTTATATGGTGTCGGTGGGTTAATGAGCTATGATTGGGTTAGCTTTGTTGTAGATGGATTGAAGAAAGATAATTAGATAAAAGTGGATAGGACAAGAAGAGAGGAAAATGGAAGAGCAAGGGTAGTGAGTGAGTGAAGTGACCTTATGAAAAAGATATGAGCCACGTCCCTTCTCTCTCTCCTCCCTCCTTCAAATTTTGCCTCCACTTACCATCTCAGTGCGTGATGGGTAAACATTTTTGGGTTAATTTTTGGTGTATCCTTGTGTTTTTTCGAATTCTGCGTTGTATCCGTACTAGAGGTGATCATGAGCCGGGCTGGGATTTGGCAAAAAAATAGTATCGGGTCAAAAGTTCCGCGCCCAAAACCCAGTATTTCAGGTCGGGTCAATCAGACTCTTCGGACCATTTCGATCCGAGCTAGAATTTAGACTGCTTTTGCAGATTTATGTTGCTTGTAGGCTTTTGCCCATAAATCGGGTCGCACCCGAACCACGGGTCAAAAAAACATGTCCGATACTCACCCATTTTCGAGTCGGGCCCAAATTGATCATCTGATCTAATCCGTACCCTTATAAAACTCTGCCAGATTAGTTTTAATTAATGTAATTGTTAATATTTTTGGTTTTCTAAAGTCTTTAATTCATTGATTAGACGGTATAAGCCTCAATTTTCGTTACTTTTTGACGTCTTCAAATCAGTTCATCTTGTAGTTTATATATCAGTAAGTCGATATGTAAAGAGTCTTTTCTTCGATTTCTAAGATGACTTGTACTCTTCGCCTCTCGAAAGTCCTACTCTGTTCATTACTTTATTTTTCTTGCGATACTTTATTTCACCCATTTGGTTGTGCACATAGTTTAAGATAAAAAGATATGGGGGTGTTTGGCAATTAGAGTTTTGGAGCAAAAAGAGAGTTTTGGACTACTTTTAGAGTTTTGACTAGTCAAAAACTCTAAAAGGGGTGTTTGGTAAAAGAGAGTTTTAGAGAGAGTTTTGGAATAAAAACTCTCAAAATGAAAAAGATCATAATAGGAGCTTTTTCTTTAGAGGATTAGGTAAAAATATATTCAATGACTTTTTTGCCTCTAATAATAATACTACACATATGTATTAAAATGTCAATAAATGTCATTTCACACAAACAAATGGCAATAAGCTTTTAGCAATCAGTTAATTATTACCAAACACATTTATAAAAAAAATTATCAAATCAGCAGTCAAATCTGCTAAACAAAAAGTTAAAACTCTAACAGCAAACTTTAAACTCTAACCGCTAAACTCTAAACTCTATTTGCCAAACAGGGCCGTGGTATGGAGTATGGACTAATAAAATAGAAATTGGAGTTAAAAGTTAGGATTTGATGAATATAGAGGTGGCTATTGGGCGGGTCTAACTGGACCCAGTCTTGAACTGACTCGTAGAAAACCGATCCTGGTTCGGACCGCCAGATGACGGGGCCTGAACCGGCCCGGAACCCCCGAACTGACCATAGCGCTGAACCGGACCGTGAACAGTAGATCACCCCTGAATCGGACCGTGAACCGCACTCATCCCTGAATCGAACCGTTAAACTAGTTCTAAAAATGCATAAAAGTTCTTCATCCTCGGCCTAGTTATCAATAACACTAGTGTATATGGAAGGTATCGAAAATTATTTATTGTAGATATTAGTGCATATGCAATTAAAATTTAAAAATCAAAATGCTTTTCCATTTATGAAATAAAAAACTGGACCGGTGGACCAAACCTGACTCGGCCATCCCGACATGAGCCCTGATCCGGGGGCAGAACCGGTTCAGGTTTGAGAAAATTCAACCCTGAACCTGAACCAGACCGGACTAGTCAGCTAACTGGTCTGGTTCAGGTTCATGCCGAGCTGAATCGACCTGGAACAGCCTAGCCCAGCCCGTGGCCCAGGCTGTGGCCATATCTAGATGAATATTTAGCTCATATTGGATTGTGAGAGATAATGGAGTTGTAGTGGAAAATGGAAATTGCCATTTATTATTAAGTGGAGTCAACCCATTTAAGAGAATGGATAAAATATTGTGATATATCTTTAAAATGGAAGACGATATATAAATTAGGGCAAAAAGGAAGGTCTATTCTTTCACCTATTTTGTTATCAGTTGTGTGAATCTCCATTGAGATGAATGGTTTGTTATTAATTAAAAAAATCATACTTAAGAATTAAGATGGTGTCATGGTATGGAGCTCTGACTAAGAGAAGCCATAAGTAGAATAGGAGTTATGATTGTAAATTTAGAGTCGATTTTCACTACCATAGTACCATGGATTATTATTGTTCCATATGTCTGGATTACCATCAATGATATCCTTCCTTCATCTTCACAACAAACTTCAAGCATAAGGATTTCCACTTATCTAAACTTATTAATATTAAAATTAACTTATAGATAGTACTCCATCCGGTCTTTATTAGTTTACCCGTATTTCTTTTTGGGATGTCCCTTATTAGTTTACCCATTTCTTTTGTTTCTATTTTTGGAATGGGACCACTAACTTTCCATCACACATACATTTAACTTTAATATAAAATAATAATTTCTCTTTCTTTCTATATCCCACAATATTATTTCTCATGAAACTCTGTGCAAAAGAAACGGGTAAACTAATAAAAACCGGAGGGAGTATATCTTAATGTGGTTGGCTCTTATAAATTTAACGTTTTACATATTTTATATATGATAAAATTTAATTGTAATTGCAAATTAAACTTGAGTAACTCTTATTAATCTTAAACATAGGGCTTGTTTGTTCACCTCATTTTCAGTCTTTATCAGAAATAACAAGTTTAGATAATTTTAAGTAAATTTAGATAAAGTCTAATAAGTTTAGATAAGTTCAATTTAGTAAAAATAAGGTATGACATTCTCACATAATAAGTTCAGATAAGGTTTAATAAGGACTAATAAAGTCTAATAAGATTAGATAAATTCAAATAAGTTAGTTAAGTTCAGATAAATCCATATAACAAAAGTAAGTTGAATAGAAAGCACCCTTAGGCCCTGTTCTTTTGGACTTATTTTTAGTTCAACTTTCTCGCATTTCAGTTCAGTTTCTCGAATTTCAGTTCAGTTACTCTCAGTTTAAAAGAACGGGGCCTTAGGCCCTGTTCTTTTGGACTTATTTTCAGTTCAGTTCAGTTCAGTTGTTATTATTATTATTATTATTATTATTATTATTATTATTATTATTATTATTATTATTATCAATTCTTATTATTATTATTAATTCTTATTATCATACTAATTATTATTATTATTATATTAAATTATTAATTATTGTTATTATTAATATTAATATTAATTATTATTGTTAATTAATATTAATATTAATTATTATTGTTATCAATTATTATTATTATTAATTATTATTAATTATTATTATTATTATTAATTATTAATTTAATAATTATTAATATTAATACTAATTATTAGTATTATTTTTTGTATTTTTTTAATTATTATTAATTATTATGGTAATAATTATTAATATTAATTATTATTATATATTTTTCAATTATTATTATTAATATTAATTATTATTATTTATATTAATTATTATTATTATTGTATTTTTTAAATTATTATCATTGTTATTATCATTAATATTAATTACTATTATAATTATCATTATTATTATTATTATTATCATTATTTTAAATTATTATTATTAATTATTATTAATATTAATATTAATATTAATTATTATTATTAATTATTATTATTATTATTAATTATTATTATTATTATTTCAGTTCAGTCCAGTTCAGTTCCGTTTAGTTTTTCTCAGTCTAAAAGAATGGGGCCTTATTCAGTTATTCTATTCGAAATTTGTTGACTCTAAGGGTGCGTTCTCTTCACCTTAAAAAATTAAGTTTCAGGTCCAATAAGTTCAGTTCAGTTCAGATAAGTTCAGTTCAGTTCAGATAAGTTTCAATCAGGTCCAATCAGGGCAATAAGTTCCAATCAGGTCTAATAAGGTCCAATAAGTTCCAATCAGGTGCAATAAGTTCCAATCAGGTCTAATAAGGTCCAATAAGTTCTAATCAGGTGCAATAAGTTTCAATCAGGTCTAATCAGGTCCAATAAGTTTCAATAAGGTCCAAATAATCAATGATCAATAAATATTTATATTATTGTCCATTATTTTATTATTCATATCACTATTAGATGATTATGTTATTATTAGAATTTTAATTAAAGTACTACAATGATTATATCGTATTATACTTGTATTATTGTCTATTATTTTATTATTCATATTACTATTAGCTGATTATATTATTATTAAAAAATATTATAATCATGGTTAAATAAGGTTAACAATAATAATATCATAATTACAATATTTTGCAATTCGTCTTTAAATAACTAGAGATAATAACATGTTTTCGTTACTAATAACAATGAGTTCTACTACTTTAGTCATAAAACTAAGTGGAGTGAGAGATAAATTTTTCCATATGTGGCAATTTCTCACTTGTTAGCAATAAATGTTAATCAACTTTTGATTTTCTACTAGTGCTTTATGAAATCAAAACAAGACTATTAGATATATTAGTGGTGAAAGTTATGTATAGGCAAGTATATAAATAGTATTTTTTTTTTTTGTTAAATTGTTTATCATAAGAGATAATTAATAATAATTATTTTTTTAAAGGGCGAATTTTAATAATTATTACTTCATAATAAATTTTGAGGGCTAGTATTTACGTTAGGGGTAATATTTATGTTATTACTCATTAATGTTTTTGTCTAATAAGGTCAAATAAGTTCCAATTAGGTCCAATAAGGTCTAATAAGTTTCAATCAGGTCTAATAAGGTCTAATAAGTTTCAATCGGGGCCAATAAAGTCTAATAAGTTCCAATCGGGTCAATAAGTTTCAATTAGGCCCAATAAGTTCCAATCGTGCTCAATCGGGCCGATAAGTTGAATCGGGCCCAATCGGGTTTAATAAGTTCCAATCGGTTCGATTCGGTTCGGATAAGTTCGGTTCAGTTCAAGTCCAATAAGTTGAAGAGAACGCACCCTAAATCTAATCTATTTTAACTTATTCAAAATTTCAAACCTATCATAGAAGAAATAAGTTGAGGGGAGAATTGGGTGCCTGACTCCTCGTAGCTAGGGTAAGAAAGTGTAGCAACTCCATCTGACGCGCTAGAACATAAAAAAAGGTGCGCATGCATGTGGACTACTGGAAATTAAACCAAAAAAGGACGGGTCATTTTCAATCACTTTGAGCGTATTTTCAAATACACTTGCGTAGTTGCGTAGTTGCAGCAAACATCAAAGCCACTGTTGTGCTGCCCACTTGAACTCTTTTGCCACCAAATAAATTTAGTAATATTAATATTTTAGTCTTTAGATATTATAGAACACAATAAAAGGACACTTGGACTCCTCACATTGGCAAAGTCAATTACTGTGACGTTGTAGAGAGAGGAGGTTGTGACATCATATATTCATATACGTTGCCTTGGCCGCCTCAGCTGGTATCCGGGTGTCCGAATGAGCATCTTTTTATTTCCAAATAAATATCTACTGTGTTTGTGTCTGTGTCTGTGTCTGTGCCTGTACCTGTGTGTGCTCATTATTTTACACCCTACTGCGGCTACGTCCAGGAGTTTTTTTTTTTTTTTTTCACCTATTACTCCCTCCGTTTTTTTATTGCTACATTATTGTATGCACAATAATTTAGGCAATGTCACTTTCAAGTTTTTTGAAGGGTATTTTTTGACCAATTTAATGTAAAATAATGGGAAAAAGTAAAAAAGTAATATTTTTGGGTGGAAAAAGAAAAAAAACAAATACTCCCTTCGTTTTTTTTTTTTATTGTTACATTTTCCATATATGAGTGTTTCTTTTTAATTGCTACATTGTTTAACCTTTCCTTATTTGAGGTATTTGGCCCACCATAAAGTACTACTATTATATTTGTTTTTCCCCTTTTCCACCCAAAAGTACTACTTTTTCACCTTTTCACTTTTCTTCATTATTTTACATAAATGGGGTAAAAAGTATCCTCCCAAAAACTTGAAAGTGACATTGCCTAAATTGTTGTGCATACAACAATGTAGCAATTAAAAAAATGGAGGGAGTATAATAGTATTACTTTATAGTGGGGCCAAGTAACCCAAATAAGGAAAGTTTAAACAATGTAACAATTAAAAAACAACCATATAAGGAAAATGTAGCAATTTAAAAAAACGGAGGGAGTATTTTGCTATTTTGAACTTCACATGTGTGTAGCCATTCATTGGTCTAATTAATATCATATGGTTCAAGGTATTCCTCACGCAAATAAGCTATTTATTGTTATTGTTGGAGATCTATATGGACATGCTAGCTAGTGTTATTCTTGGTAGCACTACTACATACACTATTTTTTTATTTCGGATATTTCAATATACATGCACCATTTCCTCTTTTGGATATTTCACAATACATTTCCTCCTTTGAAACATAATCACATACATAAGTTTGAAATGCAATCACAACCCTCTCTCTCCTCACTTTGGTTTGTGTGTCATATAGAAATGGTGCATGTATTGCGAAATGGAGGTAGTAATGGTTAGCTAGTCTTAAGTCTGTTAAATGATTCTTCCTGTAACTTGAGAATATTACAGGGGTTGGTAGTGACATTTTCTGGAAAAAATTCATTGCGGTAAAGCCATAAAACCCATAGAGTGATAACAAAGGTGACCGCAATTGAGAGGTCGTTATATCCTTGGGAGATAAGTGTAAACACAAATTTTAACAATGGTCTGCAAAACAGAGTCAACATAAATGTAACAAAATAGTCAATTTTATTGATTTGAATTTATGAGTACAATCTCTAATATTTTCTCCTCTGATTCAATCTCCACTTGAATTTAATAAATTCATGAACTAATTTGGTGAGTTCACGAACTATTGACTTGACTTTATTGAATGAGGGCCATCGAGGCTTGATCTCGTCCAAGGTAGAACTTCTAGAGTAGAACGACACGTTGAATGCTTGTTGTTCTTCTTCTACGGAAATGATTTGATGTTGATTTGTAGTTGCTCACAAACAAATATGATCTTCTTGAATAAGGGCCTCCGGGCTTGATCTTCTTCAAGTTTCGTCATCTAGAGTTGAACGGCTTTGATGCTTGTTGTTCTTCTTCTAGTTTGAGGATTTGATTTGGATGTGCAGACTTAGAGAGTCTATGGAGCAGCTTTCTCTCTCTCTCTGTAGTCTTCTGTATTTCTCCCTCCTGGCTCTGGAGTCTGGTTTCTTCTCCTCCTTTCTAAATGAAGAGTGGACAACTCTATTTATAGAGCTTTCTAGGGTTTAGGGTTTCTGAATAGTTCCCCTCTCTTGGCCGTCATCATTTAAATGGCCCATTTCTTATTATTGGACTTTGACCCATGCATTATAAATGATAATCAATTAAAATAGACCAAATATACTCATAGGCTCAAATTAATTAATTTTACTTATCATTTATATTTTTATATAAAAGTCCATAATATTGACTTTAATGAGTCGAAATGATGATGTGGCATTTAATAAAATTTTCGTCTGCCTAAAATTCTTTTCCGGGGCGTATCACGTACACAATTTGAGTGTTTAAGTGTGATCGAGTCTCGATATATTTTTTTTTTACCATCAAAAACAAATTTGTATTGGCTTTATTTTATATGAGACAAATTAGCTAAGGCTTATGGCGAAGAATACTTTAGTTGGATCAAAACCAAACGGCAACATGTTGTACGTGGACTTCTTTTTTCTTCTTCTTACAATTCCATGCTTGCCCATTTTCAACTTCACAACTCACAAGTAGATTAGCTTGATATTTTCCTCTTTCATCCTTTAAATTATCTTGTTGGAGATAATATTAGATGGACTTGAGATATACCAAATCCCACGGAAGGCTCAACAACTCTAAGGATAAGCACGATAATCTCAAGCTTGTTGAAGTTTGTTATGCACATAAATTCATGGAACTTATACCCAACTTATGGCTATAAATACCACTATATATTGGAGGAGTTTTATCATCCAAACTGCATAGCTGAGTCACTGAAGTCATGCCATCAACAAGAAGACATTCAGGGAAGGAGCCATCAATGATGAGCCGCCGACGTGGTGAGACGCCATAAGAAGGAATGCATGAAAGATGCACTTGCCTTTTCATTTATTTTCTTTGTTCTCCATTTTTATTTTATTTTTGCAGGTTACAGTGCTACGAGGAGTACTTGAAGCTATGACGTGAACATTTCTCAAGCCAAGAGGAGTACTTGAAGTCATGCCGTCAACCTCTCTAAGACATACAATTTTTCCATGAACCCGAGCCAACGCCACTTTCCATACTTGCACTGCCATAACTGCATTGACTGAACCCTTTCTCGCCACCATAACAGCACTATTCCTGGAGCCGTGGGGTCGAGCCGACGTAACGTCATTACTCACCCACCACCGTTTTGACACCATAGAAAAGGAAGGAGAGTGAAGCCAGTCTTGACGCCAATACGCCATCCTCGAGCAATTTTTGGAGCCTTCTTGACGACCCATATTTCATGCTTGGAGAGACCACAATGGGGTTTGTTGATTTAACTTTCGCCAGTTTGCCTTGGTCATTACTATACGAGAAAGAAGAAGGTATGATTTTTTTTTAACCAACAATCTTTCGGAATTGGTGGTGCCCCTTTCTAGAACAAATTTTTTCTTTTTCTTTTTTTTTTTTGGTTTGAACTTCTGTTGCTTGTGTTTTTTTTTTTATTTGTCATGGTTTTGTGAGGATAAAAGAAAAGAACAGCAGAAAGTTGTGAGACATGGATGTAGAAGTGGTTTTGTAATGTGGGTTTTTGTTTGTTTTTTTTTTTTTCCAATTTCGTGGCTTTTGTCCAGCTATGTTGCCTGTCTCAAGACTCAAATCACTCAATGATTCCTATATACCTTTGATAAGTATCACATGGTGATAAATTATCATGATATGTGTGTTACTTTCCATTCCTTATCACTGTTGTTTTTTTTTTTTCAAAATCTTCCACTCAGCAATTACATCATCCTTGTTGACTTGCTGTACCATCCTTGCAACTGGTCAACATTGATAATGTTGGAGATGGTTGTTCAATTTGCAGTGAAATCACGATGTGGGAGAATGGAGATTCTAGGCACAACTCTGGAGTAGTCATCAATTTCTTGTCCCACGAAATCTACCGTCAACTTTGATGCTTCAAGCCTTTTGTGGACCCAAAATCCTATCAGCCTCAGAAATAAGGGCATTTTTGTAGGGAACTCCACCTTTGGTAAGTGAAGAAAGAACAAGAGTAAAAATGGGAGTCTTTATCTTAGTCTTTGAGGTCACAAGGGAAACATGTTGTTCTCGCCGCTATTGTGATGTTGGAGGAGTTGTCATTCTTATCGTGGATCCATCTTCTAGATGTTGCGGAGGAACAATTGAGCTATCATTTTCGACGTCATTATAACAATTATCATGAAATCCAGCCAGCACTATCATTATTCCATTTAAACCTCGTTTAATTTGACATGACCCTTTGTGGCTAGAGTTTGATCATGGTGATCCTGTGCTTAGGAGCTTTTTCCAAATCTTTTTGTATATTGTTTGTTTTTCAAAAGTGTTGGTGCATGAAGCTTACTCCAACATTCATTTCTTTCAGATCTCTGGTGCTTGAAGGCTTTCTCCAGATCTCAAGGAATGAGTTAGTGCTTTCGAGCTTTCTCCGAACTCATCGTCCGGCCTTTTGCTCTAATCTTCGGTGCTTGACATCTTTCTCCGGATCTTAAAAAGTTTGCTAGAGTGTTGGTGCTTGAGAGCTTTCTCCAATCTCCATGTTGAATTCTTGGCGAATCGCTGGTGCTTGGAAACTTTCTCCTGAATTTCGAGGAAATTTGATGAAGTATTGGTGCTTGAGAGCTTTCTCCAATCTCCATGCTTAACATTTTTGTCGAATCTCTGGTGCTTGGAAGCTTTCTCCAGGTCTTCGTGGAATTTTGATGAAGTATTGGTGCTTGGAAGCTGTCTCCAATCTTCGAACAAACGACAATTGATTTCGTGCTCATCGTTCATCATTGTAAATCTCAGAGGTTAAGGCGAAACGATTTCAACGTTCCCATGCCCCCAAGTTTGGTTTTTTTTTTTTAATGTGGCAACACTTGAATAAGCTAAGATACTCAAGATGCCTACGTACCAAATAAGTATTCGATATGTGCTTATTTGAATCAAGCCAAACGTAGTTCAAGGTTTTGATTTTTTTTTTTTTGGGGTTTGATTGCAGTTTAGTCTCTTGCTTAGGAGTGATTTTTTTGTTTTTGTTTTAGGTATGCAGTTTATACTCTTACTTATGAGTTTTTTTTTTTTGGGTATTTTTGTCCGTTTGTGAATTTCTTTTTTTTCACAAGGTTGCGGCCATGAACAACAATCGACGTAGATGTCTAATCATAATTCTCTTCATGGTTGGCGATGGTCATCTCCATTTCGTGAGCCCGAGTTGCCAGTTCTTGGAATGTGTTTGGCTTAATTCCTTGCTATATGTAAGCCAGGTCCCAGTGCATGCCTTGGGTGCACAACTCTACAGCGGATCCTTCAGACAGGTGATCTTTGCACTGAAGACACAACGTTCGCCATCGATTGATATATTCTATGACAGGCTCATCCTCCCATTTGGGTGGTTTGTGTCAACTTCTGTCATGCCGACAATACGACGAGTCTTTGAAGAAACGATCCAGAAACGCTTCTTCCATTTGTTCCCAGTTGTCAATTGATCTAGCGGCTAAGTCGGTGTACCAATCGAATGCCACTCCTTTTAAAGATCGAACGAACTGCTTCACAAGTAGGTCTCCTTCGGTACCTGCAGTATTACAAGTTTCAATAAAGTGTGCTATATGTTGCTTGGGATTGCCAATGCCATCGAAATGCATGAATTTGGGAGGTTGATAGCCCATAGGCATCTCTAGGGCATCAATTCTCTTTGTATAAGGCTTGGTGTAGTGGGTGTTCCCGTTAAAATCTCCATCAAGTTGGCGTTTGACAGCTGTGGCTATCATATCTTGAATTTGTTGGAAATTGAATGAATCACCATGGAGCACTCCATCCTTTGCATTAGGCTTTGACCTCCTGCTAGATTCGGATCCACCACTATCGCCTTCACTTTCATCACTTGGACGTTTCTCGAGTTTCTTTGTCAGAGCAGCAAGTTGTTTGCGTTGGAGTTTGATTTGTGCTTCTTTTTCCTCATTCTCTTTGGCGAGTTTGTGAATGAGCATCTTCATGTTTGCTAATTCTTCCTCCATGGTATTTGCTTCAATGGTCATGACACTTACATTAACAATGTCCGTTGCTCTATTGGTTGACTCTGTCAAAGGATCCATGCTTGGAGGAAAGGATTTGTTGGCCATCATGGTTGAATGAATTTGCTTCGTTGCTTAAACGGAGAAAGAGATGAGAGGTAGAGATTGTCCCACCGAGCGTGCCAAATTTGTAAACACAAATTTTAACAATGGTCTGCAAAACAGAGTCAACATAAATGTAACAAAATAGTCAATTTTATTGATTTGAATTTATGAGTACAATCTCTAATATTTTCTCCTCTTATTCAATCTCCACTTGAATTTAATAAATTCATGAACTAATTTGGTGAGTTCACGAACTATTGACTTGACTTTCTTGAATGAGGGCCATCGAGGCTTGATCTCGTCCAAGGTCGAACTTCTAGAGTATAACGGCACGTTGAATGCTTGTTGTTCTTCTTCTACGGAAATGATTTGATGTTGATTTGTAGTTGCTCACAAACAAATATGATCTTCTTGAATAAGGGCCTCCGGGCTTGATCTTCTTCAAGTTTCGTCGTCTAGAATTGAACGGCTTTGATGCTTGTTGTTCTTCTTCTAGTTTGAGGATTTGATTTGGATGTGTAGACTTAGAGAGTCTCTGGAGCAGCTTTCTCTCTCTCTCTGTAGTCTTCTGTATTTCTCCCTCCTGGCTCTGGAGTCTGGTTTCTTCTCCTCCTTTCTAAATAAAGAGTGGGCAACTCTATTTATAGAGCTTTCTAGGGTTTAGGGTTTCTGAATAGTTCCCCTCTCTTGGGCGTCATCATTTAAATGGCCCATTTCTTATTATTGGACTTTGACCCATGCATTATAAATGATAATCAATTAAAATAGACCAAATATACTCATAGGCCCAAATTAATTAATTTTACTTATCATTTATATTTTTATATAAAAGTCCATAATATTGACTTTAATGAGTCGAAATGATGATGTGGCATTTAATAAAATTTTCGTGCCTACAATAAGATATGAAATTAAGTTTTTTTTTTTGCCCGGGAGCTTATATTGATATATATCAGCAGTTGGTCTTGTAAGAGACCGCCTACTTTTAGTTTAAAATTAGGCACGGCCCAAGCCCAATGTTAAGAAGAGAACATGCCACCTTTTATAATATAGTGACTAGAATCTATTAGGGACCATTTTAATCTATTTCGTGACCAGTTTAATCTATTCAGTAATGACATTCTCTAACCCATCCAGTGACTAGTTTCATCCGTTCGGTAAGACTTTCGAGTTATTTTTTTTGAAATTGTCTATTGTATTAGTTCGAGGATCAAGAAAACAAAGGAATAGGAAGATAATGGATCACTAGGATAGTGTTGGGTTAGAGTGAAATGGAATGGGTTTGTTAGAAAAATTTAGTTTTAGGTTCGTCTAATTTTATGTTAAAATTAGACCGCCTATTCTAATAATTTGTGATATATCAGAGGCTATTTCAGCACAAAGACCCCGATTGCTAGATCTCCATATCTAATTTGAGATTGAGTAGTCTCTAAAAATATGGTCAAAGGTTTCCGGAGAAGAGTTACAAAACTGCATATATTCGAGACTTTTATCTTTCTCTTTCGCTGAAATGTTTCCAACAAAAGAATCTCCTTTTTCTTGAAACATATTTACCTTCCATAACTTTTCCCAGAAGGATCAGGAGTAATAACTAGGCCGTTTTGAGAGTCTAACAAGAACCAACAACCTGGTTTGATTGAAAATGACCTAATTTAGTAAAGTTCCAAGCGATAGAGTGTTAAATAGGGACATAAGGGATGTGAGTTGCTAGGATAGATTCTGCAACAGGTTATTTCACAAAAATATTTTTAAGGCGGCGATGTTTCATAGGAACACAAGATAGGCATGGTTGTTTAATTGTAATATTATTTCACAAATAATAATGTATCTACTTAACATAAACTTAAAATGTTAGGTTATCATATAAAGGCATGTTAGGGTTTTATTCTAATACCGCAAGTGAACGATGTCGTAGCACATACGGGTCGAACTTGAGGAGGTGTGCAAGATTAAACACTACTTGATTTTAGATTATGAAATAGCTACACAATTCGAAATTAAGATGGGTTTTAAGTAACTAAAACTAACTAATAACAAAAGATGACAAACGATAATAACTATGATTATACACTAAGATTGAGCATCACCACTTTTATAAATTGATCAAAACATGACTCACATCCCAGTTATTCAATCATAACTTATCAGGTCATATTGAAATTCCTCCATAACTCAGCAATAAAGCATTATTGCGAACTGAAACTAAATCCTGAGTCATTCCAGAATACCTAAAGCTCACTTTCGTGATAACAAAAGGTCTAACCAGCATGTACGTCTCCTATTTTCATGGCTTACCTACATAATTATAAGCATTAAGAGCCAATGTCAAAACAATTCCCAATCTTAGTTCTCGGCAATTTTCATGGGAGAATTTAAATCAGTGACATAAATTAAGACCCAACTGTCGTTGACGAACTCAATTAACAAAATAACAATCTAGCAACAAACAAGTCCTAATTTAACTCCAACTTTCATTGACAATATAAAATTAGGGGTAAAACATGATGCAAAATTGACTACAAAAACAATCTTATCAAACCCTAAGCATATAATTCAATAACATGTGGGCTTAGAAGAAATTCTTATGATGAATACATACTAGGGCTCAAATCAATCTTAGATAAAAAGACAACTCATAATTTATAGTAACAAGAACAACAAACTCAATTAAAAACATTATTGAAATAAAACCAAGATCAGAAGGAAAAGAATAAAACTTGATGTCCGAATATTGGATAAATACGCAAGCTTGAATCTCCAAAATCCAAAGAAAACTCAATTAGGGTTAAACTAACGATAACGTAATAAAGTCTGAAAAGTAAAGGAAACAATCCGAATTATTTATATTTTCCAAAACAAAACAAAATAAAAATAACAAAATAGCATAAAGGAAAATTGTTTGCCCGCATCCACCGTGAGCCGCGCCACATACCGCGAGTCGTGCTCCTGACCGCGTATCGCGGTAAGCTCTCTGCGTTGGACCACGAGTTGCTGCCAAATCCGCGAGTGGCCCTTCGTCAACTCACTTTCTTCCATGAACTCTTCAAACATATCGATCTTGGGCTCCTTAAACCTTGTGCGAGGCCCGTAGACTTCCAACTCCGCTCCAAAGTACCCCAACTCCACCTAAGTTTCCCTTGGGCTTTCAAAAAGGCCCAAAATCCTATATGTTCACATAAACACCCAAATCTCCCCAAATTCCACAACTTAGCCATAAATCACTAAAACCCAACACCAATTGCATCAATTTCACCTCAAAATGCGCCAAATAAAAGGTGAAATATGTACTTAGCAAGGTAAGATTTTAAATCTCATCCTCAATACTCATAGGGCAACTATATTTCCCTCCTCAATATTCGTACCCCACTTGTTGTCCTTATGTATAACATATGTGGGGATGATTGTATATTTAATCCTTATCCAAATCCCTCAAAAAAGTTATAGTTTACTTTTTCTGTCTACAAACCTTATAGATATTAGGAAAATGGTTTACTTTTCTCATATGTTTATGAAAATATTATTAGTTGTTAGGAAATGTAAACATAATATCTTTGTCATAACTCATAAGCATATTAGAAAAATATAATATTGCCGCACAATATACTGCTTTTATGATATTTTTAATTGTTTTTTGTCGTCTCCCAGATACATCTTTGAACTCCGTCATAAAAAAGATACATATTTGATCATATCTTTAGTTTTATATTTTTAATGAATTATATAATGCAAATATACTTTGAAAAACATCCAACTAGATCTCACAAAAAAAAACATTAACAATATATTTATATATCAACACTGTGAAAGTCAACATGGTGAAAGATCTTCAACTTTCACCGTGTTTTTCAGATGTTATAATCAATTTGAGACAGATATAGTAATATACAGACATAGGATTCATTTGGTCTATGAAAATACCGTCTTAACTTACTATTTGAATTAAGAGAGTCACTTGAAAAATAGCATAAATAAATATGTTGAGAGGATCTGAAGATAAGACTGTCTCATTTGAAAATCTCTATCCTATAAGCCAACTCTTGACGGCCCGTTTGGTAAGAGGCCATAAATGGTGGGAATGGAAATGCATTATAGTGTAAATTTGTATTAGAAATCAATATCATTATCTATGGTAATGTTATTCATCCCAAGATATCAATTTTCTTCCTAAAATCTCATTACTATCCATTACCACTTAGGAATGTGGTATTGGGTGGTAATGGAAATTTATAAAGGGAAACCCATGTTTTGTAATAAACTTTCATTTCCATGGTCATTGACATGAGAACTTATTTACAAATTTACACTAAATTTCATTACCATAACCATTACCACTATTTATAACCACTAACCAAACGGGTCGTGAGGAGTTTGGTATCCACATAAAAATACTAAAATACACTCACTTACATAATAATTAAATTAATTTTATAAAGTGATGCAAACATTAGTTTTTTTTGATAATTTTTTGGGTCAGATTTATTAAGGCACAGGAGGCCTAGATACTGGAGAAGTAAAACTCTAGTTCGGTGCATACAATCGGCAGAATGAGAGTGACCCACATTCACAAAACTAATGCATCCTCACAGGGATTTTAACACCAAGCTAAAAATTCATCCTTCCTCGATAAACCTTGTTTGGCCAAAGAATCAACCACTCCATTAGAGCCTCTTCCTTTGTGAGATATTGAAAGAGAGAGCCACGACTTGCGGGCGTTTCGGATATAGTTGAGCATGAAATTGAGGTTCCATGGACCACCACTGTCAAGGTCACACCAATTCACAACATTGGAGGAGTCTGACTCAATAGTGAGATTGTGATATTTGATTGAGTCCGAACTAATGGAGATTTGGACGGCTCTAAAAATAGCAAATACCTTGGCGGAGTTGATTTCCAATAACGGAATCGGGCTGGAAAAAAGGCAAACAAAGTTGCCCAAAGCATTGCGCAATACACCCCCAACCGCCGCATGATCAAGTCGAGGATCAAAAGACGCATCAACATTCCACTTAAATTGATTAGGTGGAGGTGGAGACCAAATCTGAGGAGCAGCAAGATGAGATGACCAATGAAGAGGGGAAGACTTCGACCATTTTAGGCAAGTTGGATTTTGAAGAACTTCAGATGAGGAGTAAGGAAAGCCCTCATCCCAAGCCTTTAGCCACCAACATAATCTAAGTAAAACCAAATCTTGCAATTCACGAAGAGAGGAAGAAGAATTGTTGAAGATTCTTGAGTTCCTTTCCTTCCACAAGGACCAAATTATGATGAATAAAGAAGTGTGCCAAATTTTCTTGAAAAAACTACCCCCTCCAATGAAGTGCCACTGATGAAAAGCTTCTCTAAGAGAGGAAGGGTGAACCCAAGAGAGGTCCCAAATTGCCAGCCACCATGCCCATAGCAACCAAGAGAATTGACAATGAATGAGGAGATGGTTTGACGATTCAATATGCGAATTGCATAGCACACAAAGCGAATTCTCATGAGAAATAATTCCAAGCCTGGCTAATTTCGAACGAGTGTTGATTTTTTCCAAAATCGCTAGCCAAGCAAAAACTTCGATTCGGTGAGGAACTAGGCCTTTCCATACACCTCTGATTATATCCTGATGAACATGGCCAGAGCTTTTTGCAAGCTCTAAAGTTGCAGACTTGACTGAAAAATCTCCTGATTTGTGGGGGGGTCCAAGTCAGGGAATCATCCCTAGAGAGATCTAAAGTTACTGATTTCAGCAACTTAAACATTGCAGCCCATTCTTCCTGATCACGTGGGCGCAGCACACGACGCCATGGTATTAGCCAGTGCCATTCAAGTCCATCCCATACACCAAGGGATGCAATTGTGGCTGAAGTATTGATGCATATAGAAAAAAGCCTTGGGAATAAAACTTTCAAAGGAGCTTCACCAATCCATAGCTCGTGCCAGAAATGAGTAAGATTGCCTCGACCCACATTCTTGCGGATTTTTTGGAGCCCGAATTGCTTGGCAATCGGGTGGTTAAGGACTGTTTTGCGTATTGATTTCCACGGGCCCCCACTATTAGGGATAGTGAGGTCCACAAAAGTGAGAGAGGAAGTGTAGCCATACTTATTTGAAATTATAGATCTCCACAAGGCATTGGGCTCATTGAAGTACCTCCAAAGCTATTTAAATAGTAAGGCCAAATTCCTATGAAGCAAGTTTCCAACTCCAAGACCTCCAAGTAATTTTGGTAACTCTAGGCGAGCCCACGCAACAAGAGAAAAAGCTCGCTTATCTCCCAACCCGCTCCAAAGAAAATTTCTTTGAATTTTTACCATTATATCTATGACACCCTTAGGAATAGGATAAATAGACATAAAATAGAGCGGGAGACTAGATAGAGAAGCCTTGATCAATGTAAGTCGGCCTCCGATGGATAACATCTTGCCCTTCCATGTTGCAAGCTTACTATGCATACGACTAATAATGGGCTCCTAAGAGGCCAATCTAGAAATATTGCCCCCAATAGGCAATCCGAGATATGTGAAGGGAAGAGACCCAGTACGGCAAAGAAGAATATTAGCCGTATGAGAAAGCCACGAGTCATCCATATTAATTCCATAAAGAGCACTCTTATGGAAATTCACACTAAGGCCCGAAGCAATATGAAAAGCAATGAGAGTCTTTTTAATATTGCATAAATACTCGAGATTTGGAGGACAAAAGATGATAGTATCATCCGCATATTGAAGATGCGAGACAATGATACCATTTGGTCGAGTAGCTACACCTTCCCATAATCGAAGATCCAAACCTTTTTTCAATAGCAAGTTGAGAGATTCCACTGCCAAGTTGAATAAGAAACGAGAGAGAGGATCGCCCTGCCTTAAGCCTCGATGAAGTTTGATAGGAGGCGATGGAGATCCATTAATCAAAATGGAAGCCGAAGCTGTCATAACGCAAGAGTACTTGATCCAAGAGCGCCACATAGGGGGGAAGCCCATTTGCTCTTGCACCCAATCTAGAAATCCCCAAGATATACTATCAAAGGCCTTATGAAAGTCAAGTTTCAACATTGTTGCTTTGGATTTATGGCGATTGCAAGACTCAATTATCTCACTAGCAATCAAGGCCCCATTAAGAATTTGGCGCCCTTCTATAAATGAGGATTAGAGAGGTCCCACTAAATGATCCATCACTTGTTGAAGTCTTCGAGCCAGGATTTTGGAGACAATTTTGTAAATACAACCCACCATGCTAATGGGTCTAAAATCTTTGAATCCAAGAGGGGAGTCAATCTTTGGAATCAAAGTAATGAAGGTAGTATTGCAACCTTTGGGCAATTGAGATGTGGCCCAAAACTTCTCAACTATGTCATAAATATCATGTTTTATCACCTCCCAAGATGATTTGACAAAGTTGAAATTAAAGCCATCGGGCCCAGGGGCCTTATTTCCATCACAGGAAGCCACCGCTAAATCAATTTCCTTGTGTGAAAAAGGCTCAGTTAACATTGATACATGGGAGGAGAGAAGGCGCTTGAAATCAAGATTTTCAAATCTTGGCCTGGAACTGATTTCTTCTCTGAAGATATTTCAGAAATGTGAAACCGCTTCCTTTCTTATACCTGCAGGATCAACACAATTAGTATTATCAATCAATAGAGAGGATATTGAATTTTTTCGTTTTCGGATGGAGGCCATGGTATGGAAGAATTTGGTGTTTCGATCTCCTTCTTTTATCCACCTTGAGCGTGAGTTTTGAGCCCAATAAGACTCTTTTCGTTTCAGCCATGACCAAAGATCAAGTTGTGCAACTTTTCGAGCATGTAGTTATTTTTCCTCAAGAGACCGGTCATTTGATATTGAATCTATCTGCTGAATTTTTTCTTCCAGACGCTTGATATTATCATCAATCAAGCCAAACTCACTTTTGTTCCAGGACTTGAGATTCTCTTTCACGAGTTTAAATTTTTCCGGAATCAGCAGTTCAAAGGCACTCTCCCTTGCTTTTCGGATAGTGGGCAAATAGTTTGGATGAGAGATCCAGCAATTCATAAAACGAAAGGGTCTGGCCCCCAATTGGAGCTTGAAGATTGGACTAATAGCGGACAGTGATCTGAGACATTTCGGCCAAGAATCGGAACAGAGAGATTTGGAAATTTGTCAATCCATTCCGGATGAACCAAGCACCGATCCAGTTTACTTTTGAGGTTTCCATGAAACCAGGTGAAAGTTCCATTATAAGGGAAAATTTCCATCAATTCTACTGCTTGTAGAAAGTTGCGAAAATCAGCAACCCCTTCTATGTAAATAAATTGGCTACCCCTCTCAGCAGGAGATAGGACTTCATTGAAATCCCTAATAATAAGCATGGGAAGATTGATGGCTTTTCAGAATTCAGTGATGTTATTCCAAACTTCCGCTCTCCCGTCGATGCTACACGGATTATATATGTTGATGATGGCACATTGGAAGTCAAGGGAGGGAAAATTACCACATAGTGCAATCCAATTCCTTTCAACCCTGCATGAGTTCAAATTGAAAAAAGAGTGTTTCCATAAAGAAAGCAGTCCCCCTGAGTTGCTAATGGAGGGGCTTGAGTGCCAACTTACATCATCATCTGACCAAATTGACTTAATTAGTTTTGGATTAAAAGTTTCAGTTTTTGTTTCTTGTATGAAAGAGAAGAGGGGATTGTGGAGTGAGATAAATTTTCGTACTTGAGAACGTTTGATTCGGGCCCCAAGGCCCCGACAGTTCCATGATAAGACAATCATTAAGAAACAGTATGAGTGGGAGAGGGGAATAATCATGATTTAGATGATTCCCATTCAGCAAATTGGCGCTGCAAAATTGCCGAGATGAGATTCTCAATGCAAGAAATAGGCCCATCGATCTTGAGACCTAGTTCAGTGGCTAAGCTAATAACATTTGCCGAAGTGATATTAGTGGAGGGAAGAGAGTTGGGTGAGGAGGGAGAAAGGGGTTTGGGGAATATTTTCGATTTTCTTTTTTGTAATTTTTGGTCTTTTTTTGAGCATGTCTAAATTTAGCTTCATTGGGGATCATGCTCTCAAAACCAGGTGGAAACATTGGCCCAGAGGAAAGTGATGATGAGGAGGTTGAATTTTTTGGATTTTTGTTGTTTGGCAGAAGAGGACCAAAACGATTTGAAGTGTGAATGGGAGATGAGATAGATTTAGGAGAGCTGGAAGGTGCACGTGATATGTTGGGCTTGGGAGGAGAGGGGGATCCAATATCATTGGAATTAGTCCCATTGGTAAAAGGCCTGGCAAAGGATGCAGCTTTTTGTGGAGATTGAGAGGACATTGGGGAAAAGGTGCTTTTGTCTTTTTTGGAGTTCAAAGGGGAAAGGGCCAAAGAATTCTTCTGTGAGCTAATGATTGCAAGGCAGCTATTAATGATAGGATCATTAAAAATAGGCGGCTCAAAAGAAGTTTTTGGAAGCTCAAGAAAATTCTTGGGACTTACCGTGGCATTGACAACATCATTGGGAAGTGAAGAGTTGACATAATTGCAGTCCTTGGAAGGTGAATGGGGCGAACCAGAAAAATCTTCTTCACCGTCGGAAACCTCGTCGGAACACTTTTGTGGGTGAGAGCATTGAGCACGGACCCCATTCTGGGTTTGGATTTTAGGTTCTTCAGAGACAAAAAATTTCGATTTTTCACCGTCAACATCAATGACCATTTTACTGTTGATGTTGAAAAGACAGTCAGTGAGAAGTAGGAGTCTTGCACATTCGAAGTTTGAGTATTCAACTGAGAGAACCCGACCAAAGACACAACCTATATTGTAGAAGTTTACATAGGACCAGCTTGTGAGAGGAACTCCATAGACCTTGATCCAAGTTTCCTTCCATTTCGAAGCACTGCCATTGTTGATTTCTCTTAATTCTATGAATCAAGCCATTTCCTGTCCAAAATTGCCCTTTTGTCTTCAAGAGATGCAAAAATAACAAGATGAAGCTGACCCCCTAGGGGTTTAATGGTTATGCTAGTAACTCCCTCTGCTAGGATATGATCATGAATTTAGGAAGATGACTGGGATGAATATGATATGGCAAGGACAATCCTACTGAAAATCTCGTCATTTTCATGAGACTTAGTACCCTTTAATGTAATTAATTGTTCACCTTCTAATTCTTCCACTGTGAGTTCGTCTCTTATTTTTTCAACATTTTCACCCAGCAGTCTAGAACTCATCCTTCTAACTGGAGTTGGATCGAACTGAAAACACTCTGGGGAAGGGTCTAATTCTTGTTGAGGAATGGATTGATACTGGATAAAGGTTTGTTTAGGAGGGGGTTTGGGTGAAACTTTGCATGGAATCCTGTGATTGGGAGAATGATTTTGGTTGAGAGATGCATCTTTGTATGATCTATGGTCCCGGACAGAGTTAACATTTAGGGGTTTTGGGGTATACATAGACGAAAGGTTAAGAGGGAAGTGAGTTTTGGATTGATATTTGTGAGGTGGAGAGGGGATGGAAGTATCAGATTTGGCAGCGTACACCCGCAAACGACCGCCTGAAAGTTTTCTCCCATTTTCATGTTGAATTGCTAGTGCCTGGGAGGAACTTGACAAGAATTGCACAAAGGCAAATCTATGGTGGCAGTGAGGTCTAATTTTTTCAGGAATGGAGATGTTTGCAATCGGGCCATAGATTTCAAAAGTTCTAGCAATATCATACTCACAAATGTTGAGAAGGAGGAAATCTACAAAACAAGTTCTAGATGTTGAATGAGTTTTTGATTTGGTTTTCCGGCGATGAACAGTAGACCAAGGGGCATCATGGAGGGAGGAGCTCACCTTTTCTCTCGGCACACTCATGCTTTTTTTTTTTTTTGTGATGCAAACATTAGTTAAATAATGGAATTCACTAGATATGCACGTGATCATCGAATTTTTGCTGAATAGAAATGATATCAATTTTTAATTTAGAATAAGGTTTTTTCACCTATTATTTGAGATTATTAGATGTGATAATATGTTTCTGATTTACTTTCGCGGGTATTACGTGTATATAAGATGAGTTTACCATAAGATAAGAGTTAATTGTGATTATTATTTTATTTTATTTTTGGTGCGAATGAACCGCAAGGGCGGGGATGAGAATCCATCCCAAGATCACCTGAAACCGGGAGAGAAGCTCTAACCAACTAAGCTATCCCTCACTCTTAGTGAATTGTGATTATTTAACTCTATGCCATCAATCTATCCTATCGAACAAAACCGCCTACTGGTGCTCCACTATTAAGCTTCAAATGATACATGCCAGCCCAAATGCTTGGGATATTGGCACTATTTCATTTGTCCTCGTTTATGGGCCTTGTATGTTTTCATTCCCATTCAGCTTTAGCCCAATTACAGAAAATGTATTATTTTTGGTGCTGCCACTTGCATAAAATGTGATTATGTGCAGAGACGAACAAATATAAAAGGGGTAGTTTTTGCATTGTTTGATATTATTTCCCTGTTCCTATTTGATGTTTATATTTGAAATATTTCATTTGACGAGAGAGAAAAATTGGCCATGAGCTGATCGATATATATGCAATAAAAAATAGTCACGTGGACTCTCAAAAAATTTATCATACACCCTAGGGTATCAGGGAAGATAAGACACCCAAGACTATTTTATTTACTTCATTCTTCATTTAAAATCATTCAAATGAGCAAAATATACTAAAAAAAAAGGAGAGTTTTTTGTCAATAGGGACCTTTTAAAACATTTTAGTTGTGAGTAGGGACCCAAAAAAAAATTAATTGTGAGACAGTACCGTTTAAAAAAATTTGGTTGTTATTTGGGACCCGAAACCCATTTTCCGGCATGTTCACGCGTGAGAAGTAAGGAAAAGGGTGGTCAATTTAAGTGAAAAAGGTGGGTCAATGCCGGAATGTTGACTTTTATGCCGGAAAATGAGTTTTGGGTCCTAGATAACAACCAAAATATTTTAAAAGGCCTCATCTCACAAATTTTTTTTTTTTTTTTGGGTACCTGCTCACAACCAAAATGTTTTAAAAGGTCCCTTTTGACAAAAATCAGTTCCAAATGAGCAAAATTAGTTTTGGGTGTACCATGTACATGATACACCTGAGGGCTGGGTGTATGATGAATGAACTCCATGAGCTCTCCTTAAATTCGTCTCTACGGGTAGTTTTACAATGTGATCCTTTTTTGTCTCCTGCTTATTTAGTGTCATTTGTTAATTGTTAGCTTCTGTTTTGAATAAAAATCTGTAAGATTATATTGGCTTAGTGGATACTATACTATCATCTATATATTAAGACTTAAAGGTGTCTGGTCTCATGTTCAAGTCTTGTAATGACAATATATTCCCAAAGTGTGAAATCCATTAAGAGAAAGCGTCGCATGAAGTATAAACATTATTGACAAATTATACTTGTTGATGGACCACATCCCCCTAGATAGGTCGCAGAGCTCTGTTCGAAAAAATAAGTCTGCCAGTTAGGCAGCATAATAACAACGAAGTTTTCCAATAACCCATGATTTTTTTTTTGTTTACTAGGAAATGTGAAGGATAGTCATTAAATACTCTCACTTTGCTACAAGTTTCCATCATAGAAAGACGGTGTTTTATTAGTAGTACTTATTGGAGTAATATGTTTATTAGGAGTCTTATATTATATTCCTATCTGTAAAATAGTTAGGATATCTAGTTTAGTAAGGTTTCCTGATATTAGGTTGTATATATATATTCCTCTACAGTTTAATGAGAGGGTGTGAGTTTTCCAATATTCTGAACCTTAACTTACTACTTAGTTAAAACCATATACTATCTTGTCAAGAACATGTATTTTTGGCACATAGATTAAAGGGAAGCCATACAGTGGATGGTTCCAAGAACAGTTAACATAGAAGATGACAGATAAGCCTTAGAGTGCATTCTATTCTCTTTAAAATCAACAAGTTCCAAATCTAATATGTTTTTGATAAGTTTCGATAAGTTTAAATAAATTTTAAATTAGTTCAAATAAGTTTTAATTTTACTCCCTCCGTCCCATAATATAGTGCTCACATTTCTTTTTTGGTGTCCCAAAATGTTGTGCCTATTTTCTTTTTTGTCAATTTATTTGAACTAAATTATTCTTAAGTTCTACACAAACTTTCCAAAATACCCCTACTTTTCTCTCAAAACATGTGACCCTAATTATTGCTTTACACCATTCCAAGGAACATTTATTGCATTTTGATTTTGTTTAAAGGAAAAAGAAAATAAATAACTAGTTTCCATACAAAAGTATCAAAAAAGCACTTCATTAAATATATTTTTTTGGAAATCCTACCACTCATTCTATTTTCCTTAATTCCCGTGAAAAATGAGAAGTAAGCACTATATTATGGGACGGAGGGAGTATTAAATAAGGTTTGATACGTTCTAATATTTCTAATATGTTGGAAGAACTCCAATTGATTTTTATAATTTCACTTTAGATAAGTTCATCAAAATACACGTGAAAAGAACACACCATTATTTAAAAACTAGAATCACAAATGGTTGGGTGAACATTATAGATACAAAGCTTTTAGCACTAAACTAATAATTTGTTAAGAGTGAAATTGACATATGAGTTCCACATTGAAGAACGAGGAAGATGGTGACTAACACCAGTGGCGGATCTAGTATCTTTTTGTATTGGGTGGACCAAAAGTTTCTAGTTAAAAAAAAATTAATATTAAAATATAATTTTATAAGTCACTCATAATGTTAAATAGTATCATAAATACGTATAACAAAATAAGATAATACTCCATCTATTTTTTATGTTCTACTCATTCTCTTTTTACATTCGTCTTTCTTTATTTTAATACTTGCATTTTTATTCAGGTTTAGGCATAATATAGCCCCCCTTTTACCCTACCAAAATGGCCTATATAAATTAATTTATATTACTCTCCTTAATTCCACCAGAAAGACCCTAAAAAATAAAGAGCCCATATAAACTTGAAGGATAATTTAAAGCAATATGGATGAAAATGTAGCAAATATGAAAAAAAGAACCAAAAATTTATTAGAATCATATTGATGAAAATGTAGCAAATATGAAAAAAGAGCCAAAATTTGATTAAGTACAGTATGTAACATATGAGTATAACAATGATTTTTAAAATAAGATACTAACTACTTTGGAAAACTTGTTATTAGACCAAATGGCAGTAGGGGTACTTTCATTTTAGAAAAAAAATAAAGTAAAATGATTAGCAAGATAAACAAAAAAATCTAGCAATTTTTTCCCTAAATAATGCTAGGAAAATAAAAATTCTCATTTTACGTCAAGATAGAAAATAATTCCCCCAATACCGTCCACATAAGACAGAAAATACGGAGAATTTTTATATTTCTAATAGGATTTTTTGCGAAAAACTACCTTATAAATTCATTTTTTTGCGAAAAACTACCTAATAAAAAAAATGTTGTGAAAAACTACCTAATAAATTGTTTTTTGTTGTAAAAGACTACCTTGCACCGGAGTTGGGGAGTTGACTCAGATATCTGGCGTTGTCCATGTCACGTGAGTTGCACGTGTGTTTTAACAAACCCCTAATTTTAATTTTTTCCCTTATTTCTCCAATTTTGCCCCTTGCTCATCATCGGAATCAGGGAAGCTGAGTACTTTATCATCAGATTCATTTAACTCCTCATCACTGGACAACACAATATTTATTTTTTCTTCTTCAACATGTTTAGATCCCTTTCGTTGGCCATTATTTCCACCGAAGCTCCTGGTTACACTTTCATTTATGTCCTCATCAACATTCTCAACAAATATATCATCATCATTTTCATCCTCATAATCCCCATCACTTAAAACTACATTACTATAATCCTCATCAGAACCATCAACTGACCCAATATCACCATTTATTGACCCACCCTTTGTTGATCCATCATCACCCTCTGATGATCCACCCTCACCTTCTACAATTGGATTCTCAATAGCAAACTTCTTTCATTTAGCAGAACTAGTAAGTTGAATGAATCACTTGAAGGGGGGGGAATTGGAGAAATTAGGGAAAAAGGTTAAAATTATGGGTTTATTAAAGCACACTTGCAACTCACATGGCCTGGTCAACGCCGGAGATTTGAGTCAACTCCCCAACTCCGGTGCAAGGTAGTCTTTTACAACAAAAAACAATTTATTAGGTAGTTTTTCACAACATTTATTTTATTAGGTAGTTTTTCGCAAAAAAATGAATTTATAAGGTAGTTTTTTGCAAAAAATCCTTTCTAATATGCAATATAAAACCGCTAAATACCAAACTTAGCTTGGCTCACTTGGTAGGAATCCACCTTATGACCTCAAGGTCAGGGGTTCGAATCCCACCAAGTGAGGGGCACTTGGAGGAGAATTCCCCTTACAACTCACCCTCCTTCCAAAGTCCGAGCCCTCTGCAGGTTGAGCCGGTGCGAGTGCGAAAAGCGGCCAAAGGTTATTCATCTTACCAAAAAAAATATAAAACCGCTAAATCAACTAGCGGTTCCATTCCTACCAAACCGCTAATTGAATTAGCGGTCAAAACATGTAAACCGCTAATGCAACTAGCGTTTTGTTCAAGTGAACCGCTAGTTGAAATAGCGGTTCCACACAACCTTTTTTAAAAAAAAAAAATCTCATAATACCAACGTTTCTCGACATTGTGTGGGTGAATCCACCTCAAAAATTCTAGAATTCTTACTTTCTTGATTAAAATATAAAAAATCAATACTTACTTTAAAAACAAATCTCAACACTGCAATCAATCCCCAAACTTACAAAAATCAATTACAAAAGCCAATTTATAAAATTGGGGATTGAAAAATTAGAGGAGAGACAGTCATTAAACTTACAAAATCAATTACAAAAAACAACTTATATAATTAGGGATTAAAAATTAGGGAAGAGAAAATCCCCTAAAATTACAAAATCAATACAAAAAACAACCTACAAAATTAGGAATTGAAAAATCTAAGGAGTGAAAATCCGGCAATGCGATGTTCGGTGGTGAAGTATGTATTGCAGTGGGGAGGGGATGGGGTTGGATACTGATGAAGAGATGATGAGAGAGAAGATTTAGATGTGTGGCTTTTTTGAGGGAATAGAAGATGCATGGCTTTAATTGTAAAAATAAAGTTTGGCTTTGTATTTAACCGTTAACTGGAGTAGCAGTCATCTTTCAGTGACCTGTTACCGCTAATTGACTTAGCAGTTTCCACTTGGAAACCGCTATTTTAATTAGCGGTTTTGCTGATAACTTTTAAAATAAAAAGTCTTCATTTTTAGTCCTACGTGGACAGTATAGAAGGAATTAATTTTAATGTTGGCGTAAAGTTGGAATTTTTTTATTTTTCTAACATTATTTAGGGAAAAAAATCAAAAATCAAGTACATTTGTTTGACCACGGATTCGAAAACATCAACCTGCACAACATTAAAGTTTTAATCTCCGCTTGGCTAGCAATTCCTCAATGTTTAGATGTGCACTATATAATTTTTATTTTGTAGATGATGGGGTTGGCCAAGGCCCGAGTGGCCCCCCCGGATCCGCCCCTGACTAACACATACGTTTTTATCGAACCTTGCTTGACTAGTATTGTATGTGGTCAAACACTACTCATGTGCAAGCTTGTGTTTGACCTAATAATGAAGTTTATCATGGTATTACTGCGGACGATCTTGGCCCATTATCAGCATCTATGAAAGGAGGATGAAAAAAGATGGGCTCACATGCACATGTGAGGGGAGAGTGTTAAGAATGAAAACCACATATGAGTCCCACATGAGAGGAGGGAGAAGATGACTAAGATATATCCAATAAGTTTTAGGATCGAACCTTGCTTAGCTTGTATTGTATATGGTCAAACTCTTCTCTTGTGTGAGCTTGTATTTGACCTAATGAAGTTTATCATGGTGTTAAGGCGGGCGATCTTGGCCCATTATCAGCACCTATGAAAGGAGGATGAAAAAGATGGGCTCACATGTGAGGGAGTGTATTAAGAATGAAACTCACATATGAGTGCCATGATTTTCCAATAACCCAATGAAGTTTATTATAATTCAAAAGTACACAATTTGTATATATAGCGACCTAATTTCTTTGCCTCTTATTGGAACATGTAGCTCGAGAAACAAACTAAGGAGGTGTCTCTCGAGTCCCGAGTATTAGCTTATCTAAACATTAAAACACCACACATTGTTTGTTTGAGAAAAAAGGGAATAAAATGTTCAAGATAGCTAAAAGGACGATAACGCCTGAGGGAACTACAATTTTAGGATTTAGCTAATATTTAGTACAAATGTATTGTTTATTTGGAGGAAGAGTTGTTGGAAGTTCAAACAATGTTCACAAAAACTTATTCTACAACTTACTAAAAGTACTAGCAATCATCCCCAACATTTTACATCTAAACATAAACACAAACCCTACACGCCCCCTTCGGGCTCTTGGAGGCGGCCGCCCGAGCGCCGCTCGGCCGGCTGCCGTCGCTGGGTCGTTCGTCTCCCCCTCCCCTTCCACCGGTGTCACCTCCCATGTCCTTCCCCGGTGCATCGCCCGTCTCCCCTTCCCCGTCCATCGGTGTCCCCTCGCCGTATCCCCCCACTTGCGTCGCGTGTTTTTCGAGTCTCCCTTCCCCCTCCCCAGGTTTCGCAACTCTCCCTTCCCCCTCCCCTGGTTTCGTTGTTTCATTTCCCCTAGGGTTCCCCTGGCTCGGTTCCCCCTAGGATTCCCTTGGTTTGTTGTCCCCCTAGGATCCCCTTCCCCGTGTCCCTAATTCCCCCCGTTTTGTGTTCCTCGTTCTTGGGGTGGCGGCGTTGGAGTACAAGCAAGGAAGTAAGTACTTCACTTCCCTGTTTTCAGCTTTTTTTAGTAGGTGTCGTTTTAGTTATGAATAGGTTGTTTTCCTTCTTAATATGTGTGGTAATTCTGCCAATAACAAGAGGATGTAGTTCATTTCGCGTTGTTGAAGTTGTGATTTGTGGTTGGTTATGGCAATCGAAAGCTGATTGTCACTTGGGTAAGGGATGGTGGTTCAATTCTGCAAATATAATGTAGAATTTGTTGGTTTCCTGGTGTCTTTGACGAAGGTTAAGTTACATTCAAAGATTGAAACTTTTTCTATTGGGTATAGTAGATTTCCCACCTCAAACTCTAGGAATAGATCTGTCAAAGATATTAGGGTAGGCTACCTTGATTTTGAGTTTCATGATTTCTCAAGATTGAGGGTGAATCGGGGAAAGAGTTCTAACGTGAGAGATCAAAATGATCCTAGATTAGGACTCAGAAAAATGGAAGTAGAATGTAGGGATCTAAAGGTTAGAGATCCCCTAGTCGTTTTATCCAAAGAATGTGAGTGTGGCCAAGGAGGGGAAATGTTTTCATGGTTTGGACGTTCGTTCTCTGATTTCTCAAATCAGAGGTGTGTTGGAGAGCTAGTAGTACTTAGTTCTCTTTTTAGATTGGCATTGGTCTGGAAGACCTCTGTCTTTGAAAAATCAAATATGAAGACGACACCCCAGTTGATCCTGGTGGTTTTCAGCGCGTCCACTCAAATGTGGTTCTCAAATCAACAAGAGAACCCTGAAATACTCTCTCGGGAGAGTAATGAGTCACCACGGAACATGACTCTTTAAAGATTCATGAGCCTTGAATTCCAAGTGATAGAAGGTCGTTGGAATTGCTCATGTGGTGAGATTCAAATCTCGCCCTTGGTTGGTTGTTATCCAAATTGTGATCGAAATTCGCTCCTCCCACCACTTCCATCAGGTAAGATATACCATTTTATTGCAGATTGCCTTTATCCAAGAAACTATAATGGCTCCTCAGTTCTCGAAGAAGCTCGGGTCCAGCTATTGTCAACCACTTCCAGCAGAGTTATGATTCAAGTATCGAACAACAACGCAAGCCTCTCTCTCAAGCAGAACCTTAATAGTGTTATTTGTTTTAACTTAGTTTGGTTTGTAAGAGCAAGTAGAGCTCAATTTAATGTTCTTATGTTTTTGTTGTTTAGCTTAGTTTGTATTGCATGTTTTAATTAATGCAAATTTTCTCGATGTAAAAAAAAACTTATTCTACAAAATAAGATAGAGGAAAAAGAAGAAAAATAAGTATTTCATTTGTTTAAATATGAAAATTTCTTAAAACATCTTGTTTGGTAATGGGCTAGAAAGATCGTAACCACACACGCTCACCAGCGGGACCGGGATCGGGCTCGTGGCGAACGCGGCGCGCGGCGCGGTCTGTGGTCCGCTTTGGACCCCAACCTTCTTGGTTTGTTGCTAATTATAAGGATCTTGCCTTGCCAGTTATTAACGTGGATGCCTAACCGTTACTTGCGAGATTCTCGCCTTACTGGTTGATTAGTTCGTTGAATTTCTCCATTAGTCTCTTACTTTCCGTTTTCCCTTTGCCTTGATGTTTGTATGAAGTTCAACATTTTTTTTTGACAAGAGCAAGTTCAACAATTGTCCAACTGTAAAGTTTTTGAAGATGTACTAGATCAAAGTATCGTATAAGAAATCATTCTCCATTTCATACAATTCATTGCTAGCTAGATTGAAGATCCTTCTTATTCATAGTTCTTTCACAAAAGACTTTTCCCTGTTTCTAAAAAAAGACTTTCCCTTGATATTGTTAGATACGTTTTGTTGTCAATGATTATTTATTATATGTCGTATTGACCTTTTTTTGATGGGATACGCCTATGAGTTTGATTAACGAAAGTTAGTGCCTCTTGAGACTTCCTTCATAAAAGAAAAATAAGAATATCTTAAACTTAAATTTTATTTCTCAAAAGTTGATTTTAACAACGCAAAACTATAAGAATACTCCCTCTGTTTCAAATTATAAGACGTTTTAGCTAAAAGTTTATGTTTCAAAATATAAGGCATTTTACATTACCAATGTAAAATAAAAATAAAACTTTATACTATTAAGATAAGATTATAGGTTATTTTCTATTATCAATATAATATTTAATGTCAATTCTTATTACCTATGCAAATCTAACTAATACTAACTAAATTCTTAGTATGTGTAAAAGTGGTTTCGCATACGCCTTATAATTTAAAACGAAGGGAGTAACAAAAAGTGATGTACTAACCCCTCCTAAGAACATCACCCAATAAGTGATTACATCTACCAATAGCAATAATCGCTTTGAACAATAACGAATTGAAAACATACAATTGGAATGCATAATACAACATACAAGTACAAATCCAACTAGGTTCCCATAATATAGGTTATAAAAATCTTCCACCTATTCACTATCCCTAACGTGTGGACATGAGGCGGATAAATGATCAAATTACATTCATATCATCCAACCATTCATCAAAATCAGACCTACACACTTTAAGAGTGCATTCTCTTCACTTGAAAAAACCTGAACTGAACCTATTAGATATGATTGATTCTTATTAGAACTTACTTTTAATTGTTGTGTTAGACCTGATCAGACCTGATCAGAACATATTCAACCTGAAACTTAATTTTAGAGGTGAAGACAATACACCCTAACTTCTAATACACATGATTTAACACCGAATCATATATTTATATTTTATTTCCTATAAGAAAAGTAGAATTTTTATAAAATTAAAAAGGGGGGTCTCTTCAAAGTTCAAAGTATCAAAAATTGATCACCTTATTAAATTTGACGACTTTGAAAAATGGGAAAATATCAGAAGAAAAGGACGTTTTAGGGGAAAGGATTGAAATGATCTCATGAACATCACCCTTTTCTTTCTCTCTCCTGGCGCTCATCATTATTCATTTATCTCCCCCGCTTTCTCAGTTTCTCTCTCTCTCCTACTTAAAGAAGGTCCAAAATTCGAGGTGGGTCTGCTGAATTTCACACGAAGTGGAGACAGAGGGAGGAGAAATATAATTAGTACAGTACTCCCACACAATAAACACACCAAAATATTAGATACCCACTAAGTCAAAGTGATCAAAATTTTGGATCTTTTCAAAAAGTTTCTATGTTTTACCATCAAAAGTCTCCTTTCTATGTTCTTCTGTCAAAGTTAGCTTCTGGGCAAGCTCCATATTCTTGCAAGGTTGCTTGTTTATTCAAATTTTACTGTTGTTGACTTTTTTTTTGTTCATAGTTTTTGGGTTCTAAACTTTATGAAATTGGTTTTTGGGAATTTTCAATTTGAGCAAAAGAAATACAAAGCTGTTCTATAATCAGGGTTTAAAGGGTTTTATAGATACATACCAGTTTTGTTGTAAAGTTGTAAGAATACTTTCTTCTCTTGTTTGTTGTATCATATACTGATATACCATCTTCTTCTTTTTTTGTTCACTTGAAAATTTTGAAGGGGTAGCTTGTTGTCAAGATTGGGTTTTTAATTTCTGGGGTTTCTGAAATTTTGCTGAAATCATAGGTTTTGGATAGTTTGGTAGCTGGGATTTGAATTTGATTTGAGTTTTTGAGGTGGGGTTTTCAAAGAATTTTATCTTGTTTTCCAACTTCTGGTTGGGAGAGAGTGAAGAATTTGTGTAAGGTGGTATGATGAAAGTTATATGGGTAGCAAAAAAGTAAAGATTGGTGCAAAAAATGGTGCAAGCTTGACTTCAGGGATGCCGAGCTTTATTCCTTCAATCCCTATCTCTAATAATTCCATGTAAGCTTCTGCTTATCATTACCAATTTTGTCACTTTCCTAGCTTTTTCCTTAGTGTCAAATTTCTCTCTGTAATTGTAAGAAATTGTTCTTGTATTATTGAAATGAATATTTGTATGTTGTTGTGCTTGTTATTGAGAAGTTATATTCTTATTGAAGAGTATTCCACATGTCATACTATATAGAGAAACTTATATGTTGAGTTTATGTTGGTTCCTTTAGAAACTCTTGAAGTATAGTCTTAGGAAGGAAATTTCCTTGCCGAATATACGTAGCAATTACCATAGAAAATGGGTGGGTGAGGAATCTAGTGCTTTTGAAGAATTCCTTTATGGGGGTTACAGAAGTGCATAGTTGTGTAAACGTGTAGATGCTCAGCTGAGTGCTTTTTGGGAAAAAAGATCTGAAGATAGGTAAAACAAATGAAGAGGTATGTGGCTGTTTCTCAGAGTAGAGATTCTCATCGATCCAGATATTGTTGTACTTCTTGACCCTGGAAACTTTATATGAGAAAGAGCTGAGAAGCATTCTCTGCCACTAACCAAGTCCCTTGTGTCACTGAGCTCGAATGAGTAAGGAAGGCGTTACGAATTCTTGGGGGAAATAGCTTGGCCTATCACTATCTGAGATATCATGTTATTATGAGTGGATGTCGTGCAACCCAGAAGCGAATAGATTGTAGGAGTTGGTGGAATCATGGACTGAAATTCCTTTTCTAGGCCACAAGAAAAAAGGGTTCACTTGCAGCCAAGTGTAATACTATGATAAAAAAACACGGCTCAAAACTGTTGAGGATATCCACATGCTGATGTATCAATTTCAGGACCATAGGTAGGTATGCATCTTGGATTTTCATTTGAATTTGCTACGCGTAATGAGTATTGATGTGCTGTTCTAGTAGTTCTTTGTTTAAGGCGGCATGCACTTTGTTTATGTCTGAATTGATGATGACAACTTTCTAAACTTTTAAATCTTTCTGATATGGGATTATAGGGTGAGGGGGGGAGGGCACAATCTTATTTGAGTCTTTAGTTCAGAAGTAGTGCTCTTGTAGTCGTTTTAAATACTCTACACTTCGACGGAGGGATGAACTCTTGACACTTGTTTCTATAGTGGTTAATTCGACCATTGAAGAATGAAGATATACTCATTCCAACTTTTATAGCTAGGTCTCAGTAACATTAAAGCAACATATTAAATCATGTGTAAAGTGCAACTCTAGGTTTAGGACCAATTTCACAAAAAAATGTTTATTGTTAGCTGGAGTTAAATGTAAGAGCTTATAAGAACATCGGTTTCTATTGGTTGGTTTTACTAGCAGCTGATTTATTTCTTGGTGTATGCTAATAGCTTATTGCCACTTGAAAGAGTAGATGTGTAAGTTAATTTGCTGAAATACGATATACTCTCTCAACAAGCTCTGAATTTGAGTGTATTGCTATTAATGCTATTGGACCTAACGTGACCAAACACCTAAAAAGGAAAACAACTATCCTAGATAGGGTAAAGAACCCTTCAATAAGCTCTGTGTCAAGCGCGCTCATAATAATAAGTTACAAGTACTATAGAATTCTTATGGAAAACCAAGATTCTATAGCTAAATCTATGTACATTAATGAAATATAAGCTAAGATTTTCATAATAATTTATGATATGAAATCTACTTCCACTTTTTATGACATTTTGAACATGTTGCAAAAGACTTAAATCATCTAAATTTTCTTTCGGTACCAATTTGTATAAGTAGTTACTCACATTGTGGATCGATGAAACCCTGATTGGGAATTAGCTTATCCGCGAGCAAATTATGGCAATCTGCTTTATGACCAGAAAGAATCAATTAAAGTTGGATATCATACTGTAGCTGTACTAAGAATGCAGGCCTATTAATAGGCCAGAGGCAAAAGCCTTTTCCACATAAACTTCATTCTTTGGGAACCTCTCTCCTCCGTCATCTCTTATCTTGTGACTCATATTCTGGTCTTAGACTTATGTCACCTCATGTTATCCAATAATCTTGTCCTCATCACAGTGAAGGCAGAATCCTAACTTTGAATATCACATACATGTATTTAAGCCACACATTCTACCCCATGTTTCTTTTACTAAGAACTTGAGCGGCCCATGTAGTGGGGGTATCTGGTGTCCACGCTCCACACTTTCCCTGCTTTGGGGACATCGGTATTTCCTATAATCTAATGCATTGTTTGATACGTGCTAGCAATATTTTGTTGTGTTTTCATGTGAAGGGTGAACTCTATGGTTTATGCCTAATTTTGGGTTTTGTTCTTTTCAAATTTTCTTATCACCGTCTTACAAGGTTTTCTGGTGCTGATGTTTTATTGTCTCAGTGTAACAGAGGGTGACAACGCAAGTTCATCTCGCATTTCTGAACTTGGTGCTTTTGAGCAATCACTGGATTTTCGTATAGAAGATGCTGTCGACCTCAGGAGTGAGTATTGCTAGATCTCTTTGCTGTCATAACTGCTATTATCCTGTTATGATTCTTTTACTCCAGTACTCTTGATGGTTTCTGTATCTCTGTTTACTATTGTAAGTTCTATGCTCTAGTCAATGTCATTTTTGGCATCAGAATTTGATGTTTCAATTTATAATTGTGAAGTCGCACACAATAAAAGACATAGAGGTTTTACTGGAGGAGAGGAATGGCAAAAATGAGGGGTGCTAAGTTTTAAACGGATAAGAAACTGCAGTTGATTATCCGAACTTTGCTAGAAAAGAAAAGGAGAACATAAAATCCTGAAGGTTTGGGCGCACATTTCAGATTCCGCTTAGAAGCTTAACCCTGTTTTTTGTACTATTAGGAGTTGGGAGGGATGAGAATACTTAAAAGGCTACATCATTATTGAATGTTGCTAAGGTCCCAAGATTTTTTTGATGGAGTATTTGGGAGTAATAATTGTTTTTGAGCTGCATACCGCCTTCTTGGAATAGCCTGCTTAACCTTTATCATCAGAATCGTACTAAGTAAGGATACTTTGAAGCTAAGGAAACCACCATGTTCACATCTCGAGTATCTTGCTGATTTATTTTAGCATTTTTATCAAAAAAAGTTACACCATAGAAGTGTTGACTATAGGAAGAAGAACATGATTCTTTTTATTCTCATACTATGAAACTATCCTCTTTGTTGAATATGAAAAATTCCCAAGAAATGCTTTCGGAGGTCGGTTTCTCTATTGTATGTAAAAAAATTCTGAAGCATTGGTCCTCAATTAGATACACTAATTGCATATAGGAGCTCAAATCTTAAATATCTGTTTCCATTTTATATAGTTTCTTAGTAAAATTCAGGATGTTGATGATAATTTTCATAGTAGAACTTTTGAACAAGTGTATTGCTCTGTTATCTTAGTACCCTTTTTTCCCGTGTCTGGTAGCATCTTTATTACAACTTATCTGGTGTATTCAGGCTCGGTCTGGCAATCTTGTGGTTGACTTGAAGATGTTGGCAATTTTTTTGCTACATATTCTATTTCTGGTTGAATGACTTAAACCTATTGGTGTATGTTCCATGATTAAAGCTGATGGATTTATATGATCTGTGGATTTTGTGTTTTTAGACCCTTTATTCAATTCGTTGAAGTCCTCTAGTGTGCCCGTAGGCCCTGATCAATTTGGATCTTTCAATAAGGTATTATTTCGCATCATTGTTCATGCTCCATAACTTCAGAATTTATGCTTTGTAAATTTTTCCTACCTGTTTAAAGTCTTGACGAATGTTCAAATGATGCTCCTCACAACATATTTCAGATATTGTCACTGGAAAGAGAATCACCGCTCAACTTGGCTTCTGTGTCTGTTGGTCATCGTGAAAATTGGGCAGAATCCAATATGGCTGATGCAAGTCCTAGAACTGATACTTCAACAGACGATACCGAGGATAGGAATCCACTGGTAATGCTCTCTAATAATAATTGTTTTCCTTGAACATTAAGATATGTTATTATACTCTTATTTCTAGGCAGGAGGTGGCAGGTTGTGTCATTGTTGGTCTTTTATTAATTATTTTTGCTCCCTCTCTTTTCTCACTCACTCTCTCGATTTTGGCTGTACACTTTGTGCTGATCCATTCAATAGATTAATAAGCTGAACCTGCATGCAGCTCGAAGCTGGTCATATCAATTCCAAGGCTGCTTCCGACTCCAGTGAGAGATCCAAAGAAAAAGTTACAGATCAAAAGGTTCTTCAGTATTTTTTAGTTTAATTGCGCTCTTTGTATGTGGCTAAGCATATTCCACAACCTGCAATTCTTCTCAGTTAGATAATTACTCTTTGTAATTTTGCAGTCACTGCGACGGCTAGCTCAAAATCGCGAAGCAGCTAGAAAAAGCCGCTTGCGGAAAAGGCAAGTACTAATGGTTATTGATTGTTCAATGAATATAAAAGCAGCCCTATGGGGAGTGCAATTTTGTTCAGACTGTTTTACAGTATGAAATTCGTTGAAACTTGTGATTGATGGATCAGATTTGCTATAAGAAATTTCAAGTTCTATTTTTTTTCCTGTAACATAGTAAGTAATGTTTTGTTATGCATATTTTTGAAGTATTAGCCTCTTTTATCTTTCAGGCGTATGTACAACAGTTGGAAAATAGTCGACTGAAGCTGACCCAGCTTGAGCAAGAGCTCCAACGAGCCCGTCAGCAGGTGCTCTTGCTGCTCCTTCTGTTATGTCCACTTACTTGTTAGTTGCAACTGCATATACGTGAGTCTAATCTTGCTGGTGTTTTTTTTATATTTATTTTTATCTGGTGTAGGGAATCTTCATCTCAAATGCTGGTGATCAATCACATGGGTTAGGTGGAAATGGTAATTATCCTTGCTCTTCTGTTGTCTATTTCTGGTGAATTTCTATTGATCCCTGTTAGCTGTCACCAAGAATAACATGAGACTCCTTAAGTAATTATCGATCTTTCAGAACAATAATCTTTATTGGATCACCTTGTAGGTGCCTTGGCTTTTGATGCGGAGTATGCTCGATGGTTAGAAGAACAGAACAGAATGATTAATGAACTGAGGACTGCAGTCAATTCACATGCTAGTGACACTGAACTGCAGACAGTTGTAAAAAGCGTAGCTGCACACTTTGATGAAATTTTCAGGCTTAAAGGTGTTGCTGCAAAGGCTGATGTCTTTCACATCTTGTCTGGAATGTGGAAGACTCCGGCAGAGCGTTGCTTCATGTGGATTGGTGGCTTTCGCCCATCAGAACTCCTCAAGGTGAGGTCTAGTTACTTGGGTTTCTTCCAAGCCACTGGTGTATGGTAAAGAAAGCATACTCAGACTTTCCACTCTTAACCCTTAAAACATTGACCAATAAAAGCACATTTCGAGCTATTTGTGACTTTTCATCCACCCACAAGACACTAGTTGGCCTCTGGTGACCCTCTGACAACCCATCATGATGGCCATTGCAAAGGTACTTCTGTGGGCCACATTACAGCATTAACCATAACTTACAGCTTTAAACCCCCAGTGCCTCTGTCAAGGCGCTGCCATGGCACGGACCTGGAAAACCAGACACTCAACTCTGTTTTAAGTTGGGTTTTCTCGATTTTGGGTCATAATAAAGTAATTTTTTTTAAATCAAAAAATTAAGCTAACTTTGGCGCTGAAATATATAATCTTGATACCCTGACTTTTGGGATCTATATTGTTTGATTTTTGTGGTCATGTAAAATTTTGCCTGTGCTGGTTGTTTATGGCCTTACGGGAGAAGTCATTGACAATTCATATTAGCATAGTGAAAATAACTGGAATTTCCTATTTCTTTTTTCACATCAATTTATAATTGTTGGTTTGCTGCTGTATATGTTACATATATCTGCATATATGTACAGCTTCTGGTGAATCAATTGGAGCCCTTGACGGAGCAGCAGTTAGTGAACATCTACAACTTGCAGCAGTCCTCTCAACAGGCTGAAGAAGCCTTGTCGCAAGGAATGGAGGCACTACAGCAGTCTCTAGCTGAGACATTAGCCAATGGTACTGCAGGCTCTACTGGCTCTTCTGGCAATGTGGCCAACTATATGGGTCAGATGGCTATGGCCATGGGGAAGTTAGGAACTCTTGAAGGATTCCTACGCCAGGTATTTATTCTCTTGAAGTACTCTTCATTGTGAAAGATTTCCTACTTGATGTTAACTGGTAATGTCTTGTAATTCTCTAGTGTAATTTACCAACAGTATCTCGAACTTTTGGGAAAGGTCTAATGTTTTAAAGAAAGGTCTAGTTTGTAATCACGTGGTCTTTGGTATCTTTTTGCTTCATCTGATTGTCATTCCTCTATCTGAGGATGCATTCGTTTCAACTAAACTTATTTGAACTAACTTTTAGTCCTGATTGGATGTGATCAGCCTAATTTCACGTTATGGTCACACCTGATTGAATATGATAAGTTTTGATTAGACCGGATCAACCTGGAAACTTATTCTTTTATGTTCAAGAGAACGCACCGAGTTTTTGAGCAAAGAATATGTATGTAAAATAAAATTGAGGTAAAATTCTAGTCTTGAATGGGGTGTGTGTTCATCTCGTAAATTGAAAAAGGTTTTGGGAGGGGGTAAGTGTAAATGGTCCCTTTTTGAAATGTAACGCACTGGGGCTAAAATGATAGGAGGAGTTCTCATTGTTTTTATACTATTTTGGATGTTGGGAAGATATATTCCTTTTCCTAAATTATTCCTATTGTGACAATTTTCCAGAATGGAATACGGTATATTGCTGATTATTGACCTATTGATGCTTCATGCAGGCTGATAACCTACGTCAACAAACATTGCAACAGATGCACCTTATATTAACCACTCGACAGTCTGCACGTGCTATTCTATCCATTCATGACTATTTCTCAAGACTTAGGGCACTCAGTTCTTTGTGGCTTGCTAGACCACGCGATTGAGAAGCTTCAAGTACCAGTTTTCATACAATAATAATTCAAGTGATTACGGTCTTTCGACTTTATCATGTTCCCTTGGAAGTTAAGTTTTTAAGGTGGTGTGTAGCTTTGATCCTGGCCAACTACGATGAAAACATATGTTTTCGTAGTGTGCTTTGTATGATTATTGTTGTTTAGGTTGGATGTAACTTTATGGGAATAATTTAGGTTGATGCTATAGCAACTAGAGAGCGTTTCTTTTGTAGTGTCTAAACTATGCAATTCTATGTTAGAAACCATGTTACAGACTTACAGTGTAAAATTCCTTTAGTATTATTAATATTTAGGACGCCTTTTTTCTCTTTTCTAGTTTCTTCAATTACTGTACACTCCTATGTTAGAAAGTTACTTACCAATCATAAAATGTCTTAACTCTTGTTGTTGCTATGGTTAACTATTTCAGTACCTATTACATAGAGTGGCAAATTGACTGGGTTACGTTCTTGAGTTTCTGGGTTGTGCAGTGTACACCTTTTTTTTGAATCCCACAAATTAGTGTGGTTCTTTGCTCAATTTTGCAGCATTTTTTTGTGCAGCAAAGTTTGCTAAACTATCAGCTGTAATTTCACTATTGCGGGTTCGATAATCGATAGTATAGATTGGAAAAATTACTTCCTCCATTCCTAAATGAGTGCTATGTTGAGTAATTGACGTTATTCATCAACTAACTTTGACTTTATTTTCTCGCTATTATACAAAGGAAAACATAGTCGAGGGAGATCTTATTAGATTTATCTCAATGTATACTTTCAAAACATCAACTTTTTATAATTTTTACTTGTGCGCAATTAAAACCAAGTAGTACTCGGTCTAGTGGTAAGGTTTGTATCTCACAACCTCTAGTGGCACCTTGGGGGTGGGACTACCTTACCTTTCCCCCACTTCCAAAGGGTCTTGCGCAGTAGTTGGTGGTCGGTCGGGTTAATCCGTGCGAGGCTTTGATCCAATAAGACACTTCTCCTTACCAATTAAAAAAAAACTTGTGCACAATTAAAAATATTAATGATCAAAGTAAGCGCATTGGACTTACATGAAAAAGTAAATTTAACACTTATTTAGGAATGCGGGAAGTATAACATTGAAAGATAAAAGTAATCCAAAAAAAGTGTGCGCAAGAGTTAGGAAAGTTTGACAAAGTTTGCACCCAGAAAAAGGATTGCCAAAGTTGTTTAAAGTTACTCCTTTTGTTCCATATTAATTGATACGGTTTGACCTTTACACATGTTAATGAACAATATTAATCATATTGATATCTTTAATTTTCTAAATTAGCATTACTCTTCATTCAAGCACACTTTTTAAATGATACCCATGTTTATTCCTCAAGTGTTGAGCCCATATGGGTAGTATCAAATACGTAATACTTCCAATTGTCCTTAATGATTGACGGACGTTAATTTTATCAACCATTTCATTACTTGAATCGTAAGGAACCATATGTTCGTGAATGTAAAAACACGGTATTGGTTGTCGCGATATGAAGGTTCGAGTTACTAAACAATTGCTTCTTCATTCCATACGTTGCAAGGTGCACTTCAGTTTTTCGAGTATGGTAATACTTAAGAGTTGAATATTATTTTCTTATGTAGATAAGTTGAAGTTCCTTGCAAATACGGAGAACATTGGGGACCTCTTACAAAGGGTAAGACTCGATCAAAAGACCTTTACTATGTTACATATTTATCTAAAAAAATATAAAAAAATTTGAGTTCTACAAATGAAAAATGAGCAATAAAAGAAGAAGTTTGTAATTGTAACCCTAACCCTCCAAATTTCAATCCGTAGAATTTGCTGCGATTACAAAGGTAATTCCATCTCTCTCTGTAAAAATTACATTCTTCATTCAAATTCATATTCAATCCACTTCGATTTCGAATTTCCAGCATCAATTTAAGTTACTTTTCAAGGAAAGAAATCGAAGGATTTCTTCGACGATTTCAAAAACATTTGTTTAGGTTTAATTTACTATACATTTGTAAGTTTAAAGATTCAAATTTTGTAGTTTACCTCTTTAATCATATGATTGTGTTGCTGAAGAGTCTGATAATCAATTCAAACTATCTATTTTTGCAGAGTAGAAGCTTTAATGCCTCATAGAACAAGGCCTATGACAGCACTGCTTTTATTTACAGGCTTGAATGTGGTTTTGGTGTCATCAATTTCACCTGTTTATGATTATGTGTGTTTTCATCCTTATTGGGAACGAAGGGTACGATTTCGCAACTTAAGCTTACATTTTAGTCACTTAGATGTAATTTCAATGTTTATTCTTCATTGGTTGCTGTATCTATGAAAAGAATTGTGTCATTATTAAGTTGAGTGAAGAAAGTTACTAATTCGCATGATCATCGGATAAACAGTGTATATTTGTTCTGTTTTTGGCCTTTGTGATGTTAAATTTGTCCCGAAATGAATTGCTATTGGTTCAATTAGTGAGAAGAGAGGAAGTAGAGTTGAACTATCATGTCACTTAAGTAAGAATGAGTATTTGATAGTCTTACCTGCCTTTTGTTTTCTTTTTTTTCTTCTTCGTCTTTTCTTGGCGTTGGGGTGCATGACGTAGAAGTTTTGTGATTGATAATGTGAACAAGACTGGGGAAAGTAGTGTACTCTTAAGTATGTGTCAAGTATTCGGACAGGGTAAATGCTTTTGGTGCTTGATGTTTTTGGCCATAGTTATATAGTTTCTGCATGAAGAGACCTTAGACAAGATCCTTGGTAAGAAGAAGTTGGGGCTATTTGATGGAACTCGCATTGTGCAGTTGGTGCAATTGCAGCATGCTGTATTTACTTTTATTATCAATTGCTCCATTGTTATGGAAACCTTTCCAAGGAAATAGCTTATCTGTTATTGTAGGGAAAGTTAGCTCTAAGATCAACTGGTGCACATGACAATAACTAAGAAACAGCAATATACAAGAAATGAAGAGATTTCATATAGGGATCAAAAGGACATGCAAATGTACAGGGGAAACCAAACTGGGATCATAGTCTTAGGTACGAGAAAATGGATCCACTAATGCAAAGGGGAATCACAGGGATAGACAAAATCAACCTGCGTAAGTCCCAAACTTGCATACGAGGGTAATGGCATTGGTTTTAGATTGGTAGTAAGGTAGAAGTAGCCCAAGTAGGAAATAATGCAGCATTACTAACTAACACTGCAAGCATGTAAAATGTTGTAAAAGGCAGAGGTGCTTTTTTAGTTTTTATTATACGGTCTTCAAGCATAGGAGACGGCAATGAACCATAGACAAGGCCTGCTTGTGTTTGGAACAACCCAACAGCTATACGAAACAACAAGAGTACAAGACCAACACAAAATGAAGATGTACTAGCATATAATGCAACAATAACGGTTATCTGAACATTCTGCCCACTGTGCCAAAACGGCTAGAAGCTAAAACAACCTGAAACTTAAGACAGCCCCAACAGTTGCAGGGTCAACTGTCAAGGCTACATGATGTGGAAGCATGAACATGAATCAGCTCAAGCAATAGTTTTGCAGTTCTAAAGAACCAATTATGAATCTCGCCTGTGATTTAGGATTTGTTCTATAGATTCTATCCAGTTCAGGAATTTTGTTTCCGAAAACACTTCATTGTTAGATTATAGGAGTATTGCTTTAGGAAAATTCAAAATTTGTCTATTGTTCTTTTCTAGGTTGGTTGTATCCTTCTAGGTTTAGCCCTTTATATATGAAATTGCAACGTGTGTTTGGTGTATGTTTTGAGATTATGGATCTTTTGTGATGAGAGTTTTGAGCTTTTGAGAATTTGATTCCTTTCCGTCTAATCAGGTATCCTTATTATTCTCTTACACATGTTTGGATAGCAATAGTGGAGGAAAGGTAGGAGAGGGAAGGGGAAGGAAAGGAGGGAAGGATGAGTGAGCTTTTATTTTCCTTCTAAAACTTTTTAACAATTACACTGGAAGGATTTAATTTATTAAAAGAGGAAGGGAAATGAATCTTTCTAATTCTCTTCCCTTCCCTTCCCCCCATGTTGTATCCAAACAAGGGAAGATGCATGTCTCCCTTTCTCTCCAAATTCTCCTATCTAAACAAACTATTAGTCAGTTTTGTTCAGACTTGCTTGCTTTAGTGAATTGCAACTACTTTTAAAATTTACTTGGTGTTCATTCTGGTAAACTTAGATTAGTGTTCTTTCTATGATGTGAGAGCAAGAGTCTTAGTTTTTAGCTTAAAGTTGTTTAGTGCTTCTAAGTTAGTTCTTTATTATTTTCCTACTATCATTTTTCATTCATTAGCTTTCCTTGTAATATGTTCAGGCAGACCTAATTTATTTACTATACTGTCACCTGGTTCCTGCATCTAAACTGCATCACTGCTTACCTCCAACCACGTGACCTCGCCCTAGAGACAGTCTCCCTTATGAGGGTGTAGGGAAGAAGGTATTTTCTGGATCTTGAAATAAATTGTCCCTTGTCCAGTGAGTAAAAAGGGGGGGAACCAAATATAAAGGTGCTAATCAGGAGAGCTGATCACGATTTGAACTATGCTCTACTCAACTTGAAAATCGTTCGACTCAACTTAAAACTTGCTGAACTCAAAATCCGCTAGCTTAAATTGAGCTTGAAATTGAAGACTCATGCTTAACTCGAGCTCGAAAAATTAAACTCCTAGCTCGACTCGACATGAGCTTGAAAAACTCAACTTGGATTGGAAAAGATCAACCTAATTTGAGTACTTTGAGGTAGCCATATTCTCTTTTCTAGAGGTCATAAGTTTTTTTTTCCTTGTAGGAATATAAGTTTATTTTTAAAATAAAAATTATTAATGTTTGTAAACTACTACAGATAAATTTTTTGTTTATGTTTTACTTTATGATTGGGTTGTGTTCCATTCATTATGTTGTAGGGTAGCTATCTTTCCTTTTTTGACAGAGCATAAAATTTTTGTTTTGTTTTTAAAGTTGATGTGGGACAAAAAGTTGTTACTACTTGCTAGTATGGAGTACTAGTTTGTAATATATGCGTTATTCAATGAGTGTGTTTGTCTATGTATAAGTACACATAAATTATTGATATAATAATTGTTAGTAGGTATTTTTCTTTGATATAGAAATTAAGCTTGTACTTTGCTTTCCAAACCCGTGCGGGACATGAAAACTTTTTTACATCAAAATATTACTTCCTCTGTCTTTTAAAGGTTATTCATGTATCAACCTTGACCGAATTTTTTGTCTAATATATAAAACAAAATTAAGAATGTAAGATGTTGGATTTGTCTTAATGTATATTTCAAAATATCAACTTCCTATAATTTAAACTAATAGATTATTAAAGATATTGATGGTCCAAGTTACACGTTTTCAAGCATTTAAGTTAAAAATGTTGCATCTTTAAAAAAACGAGGTATAAACTAAGAAGTTCTTGAGTTGCTCAAGAGCTAATGAGGCTGGCTTGGGGCCGTTTCAACTTTGACTTGTTAAGTTCTCGAGTTGAGTTTGATATATGTCAACTCAAGTCAAGCTTTGACCGATTCGAGTACGAGTTGCTCATAGCTTTTTTAGCTCGAAATGACGACCTTACTCTTAGATAGATATCATCTACCATCTTTGCCTTTCTTTTTCCTCCCTTAAATTGTCCTCTTTGGCACCCATGACCTTAAAGCTTTGTGATTGATAGCTTGGGGAAGACTGAAGAAATTGTGGTATTTACAGTTATGTACTGGGTATCAGGACTAGGTAATTTCTTTAGTGCTTTGTGTATTTTGTTATTGTTGTCTACTTTGTGCGTGAAAGATCTGTAAAAAGGAAAGACGGTCTCTGAGCAAACAACTATTAGATATTCCCCTAGCTATATTCTAGACCATTTTAGAAGACGCGTCTCCGAGCCCCAAGTACTGGAGAAAATATCACATCATGCCCACTTGGTAAGGTTGCAGAGGAGTTAGAGTTTGGTTAGTGTTAACCTCAAATCCCTGGTCTATTGGAACAAGGCTTTAGCATTCATGTTATTGTTTAACTTCATATATATTCTTCGTCATTGAATAGGGTATTCAAATGTCTTTTCTTTGTACATGGGTTGTTGAGATTGGATGGATTGCAGAGAGAAAGGCGTCGTATGGAACGCGAAGCTTCCATCAGAAAGGGCTCTATGTCGGCTTAGCCCCAGCTTCAACATTAAGATCCGTCTTATTATGGACGAATTAGTCAGAGGACCATGTGTCAGAGATCGGTTGCATTCTGCGGTACTGATATGCACATCAGACAAAACGAGCACTAGCAAAATGAATTTTTTCTTCATAACAGCTTACGGTTAAAACAAGTAGCTTATTGGCTTCTGTGAGTACCAAACTTCCCTTTGTGTATCCCAGAATCTTAAGCTTTAGTCGAAATTTAACAGTCGGTCTTGCAGCTGGTCTTGGCTTCCTTATTACTCTTGTAAATACTTTTGCTGATTATATAGATTTATCCATTTTGATCCTCATGCTTGAAGCAACCATCTTTCTTTTATTTTTTTAAAGAATTTCAGTTCCTTTTATAAAATTTCATAGCAGTAAAATATTTTTAGGATATAAAGTGTTCAAAATTCAGGTATGACATGTGAAAATTGAAGTGAAAGCTAAAGATACTGACATGTATTGAAAGACTTTGAGTAGAAGCTCAGTATGAAAAGTGCTGGCTGTTTTTATGTAGGATGTGTCTGTCATCTGCCATGAATATTGGGACGCACTCATGTGAGTCATGTCTTATGTAAATCCTTAGGAAAAGGACTGGAAAATTCTAAACCAAAAGAGGAGAGACAGTTTGGTTGTATATGAACTGTTTTTGCAATTTTCTTATTTCCTGAATTTGATTGGAAACAAAGAAAACTTCAGGGCATTTTTTTGTAAGTGGATGGAGGATTTAGCTGACAACGAAATGGAAAATTTAATATGTACAGGATATATAATATGTATATCAATAATTGAGCATGTGAATCTTTAGTATGCAACAAAAACCGCCTGGCTAAAGGACGTAAGCATTAGTTAGCTGATAATTGAGCTAAACTCATGGGTGATAGTGATTGTACATGTTCAATGCTACTCCCTCCGGTTTTTATTAGTTTACCCGTATTCCTTTTTGGGATGTCCCTTATTAGTTTACCCATTTCTTTTGTTTCTTTTTTTGGAATGGGGCCACTAACTTTCCATCACACATACATTTAACTTTAATATAAAATAATAGTTTATCTTTCTTTCTATGTTCCACAATATCGGATCTCCTAAAACTCAGTTAACAAGAAACTAAAAAGACTAATGTAGACCGATGGAGAAGTTGAGATTCGTGAAAGCTTCTAGCACATATTGCTTCTTCTATCTTTTGGGAGTTCGAGTTTGTTAGAGTTGTGCATGGGCTGTCCCGGCACAGCCAGGCCCAATGGTGGGTCATGGCCCCTCACGGTCACCAATTTAAATATTGGTCGGAGGCTAGCACAACGGGCCAGCACGCCTCTTAGCTTGCTCAATTTAAACCAAAAACGAATAAAATAGAATTTTTTTAAGGGGTTTGCTGACACGACACGTAGGTTTGACTATGCTTGGTCCCCTTTTTAAAAAAATTGGTACAATTATAGTCTAGCACGATTTTCCCTTAGCCCATTGGCCCATCACAGCCCATAGCACTATATTCTTTGAGTAATTATTTTTTTTGCTTCCTGAACATATGCTATATCTATAATTATTTTTAAACATTTAGTTTTCAATGTAACTAGTTACTCCATGATATTTTATTTTCTTTAAAAAAACAGCTTTTAACAAAACACCGCACTTAGGCCCCGTTCTTTCGAACTTATTTTTGCCGAACCGAACCGAACTTATTTTATTTTTTGCTGAACTGAACTTATTTTTACTTATTTCGCTGAACTGAACTTATTTTTACTTATTTTTGCTGAACTGAACTTATTTTGGCCGAACCGAACTTATTTTGGCCGAACCGAACTTATTTTCGCCGAACCGAACTTATTTTTCACGAACTAAACTCGGATTAACATAATATTATTAATACTTATTATTATAATAATCAATAAATATTTACATAATATTATCAATACTTATTATTATTATTTTATTATTTTATAATAAAAAATAATAAATAATAATAAAAATAATAAATAAGAAATAATAATAATAATAATAATAAATAAAAAATAATAAATAATAATAAAAAATAATAAATAATAAATAACAAATAATAAATAATAAATAAAAAATAATTAAAATAATATTAATAATAATAAATAAATAATAATAATAAATAACAAATAATAAATAATAAATAAAAAATAATTAAAAATAATATTAATAATAATAAATAAATAATAATAAATAATAATAAATAATAATAATAATAAATAATAAATAATAATAAATAAATAAAAAATAATATTAATAATAATAAATAATAAATAATAAATCATAAAAAATAATATTAATAATAATAAATAATAAATAATAAATAATAAATAATAAATAATAAATAATAATAATAATAATAATAATAATAATAATAATAATAATAATAATAATAATAATAAATAATAAATAATAAATAATAAAAAAAATAATAAATAATAAATAATAAATAATAAATAATAAATAATAAATAATAAATAATAAATAATAAATAATAAATAATAAATAATAAATAAATAATAAATAATAAATAAATAATAAAAAAATAATAACAAAATAATAATAAATAATTAATTATAAATAATAATAAATAATAAATAATAAATAAATAATAATAAATAACAAATAATAATAATAAATAATAAATAATAAATAATAAATTATAAATAATAAATAATAAATAATAAATAATAATAATAAATAATAAATAATAATAATAAATAATAATAATAAATAATAAATAATTAATAATAATTAATAATTAATAATTAATAAATAATAAATAATAATAATAATAATAATAAATAATAATAGATAATAAATAATAAATAATAATAATAAATAACAATAATAATAATAATAATAATAATAATAATAAATAATAATAAATAATAATAATAATAATAATAATAATAATAATAATAATAATAAATAATAAATAATAATAAATAATAATAAATAATAATAATAATAATAATAATAATAATAATAATAATAATAATAATAATAATAATAATAATAATAATAATAATAATAATAATAATAATAATAATAATAATAATAATAAATAATAAATAATAAATAATAAATAATAAATAAAAAAATAAAAAATAAAAAATACAAATTCATCGTTATTATAATTATAATATTAATAATAATAATAACAATAGTAATAGTAATATTGAAAACAAAAATAATAATTACAACATTGAGACAAGACTAAACTTATTTTTCTTCGAACCGAACTTATTTTGGCTGAACCGAACTTATGTTTGCCGAACCGAACTTATTTTGGCCGAACCGAACTTATTTTTTGCACGAATCGAACTTATTTTTACTTATTTTCTTGAATCGAACTTATTTTTACTTTTTTTCACAAAATAAGTCCAAAAGCAATGCGCCTTAAAGCCTTCTAATATTACTACTCCGGCCACTGTGTCTTGCTCAAAACTCTAAGCTTTACTTAAAAAGTTGACAAATGGTAACAAAAAGAAAGTACTAACTGTTTTATTGGTTTTAAAATTTAGTCTCTTTCATGCCTTCCAAGATACATGTATATGAATATGAATGCATGCAGTTGGCATCTATTAATCGACTAATTGGTAGCAAAAGGAAACAACTTTGTTAATGGTTTTAATAATTTAGCCTCATCCATCTCATTCAGGGAACAGGAAAATGAATATGATGCAATTGGCATCTATGCTGTTCTAAACTTCTTATTTTGCTTTGTAATCGAGCTATGGGCCTATGGCTATCCTTTGTTCTAAAAAAAAGTGACCTTTTTCTTTACATTACCAAATAAATTCATTATGTAACCAAATATATCTGCCAAGAACATTTTCCAAACTAAACGTAGGAGCAAAACTAGCAAAAAAGATCATCTAAAGGAGTTTTTTACCCTTTACATCCCCAAGTTTGGACTTTTGGTGAAATACTACGTAGTATGATGTGGGGAATTTACGTTCCATTTAATATATAATAGAAATTAATAAAAAAATAATCTATTTTTGAAATGTATTTTGTTTGTTTTTCAGGGTATTTTCAATCTTTACTTTAGTTACAAACTAGATATGATAGTATAACTTTTCACGAATAAGTCAAAATTAGACTTGTTATATATTAGATTTTTGCATAAATAATTTTTAATCCACTATTTCGAAACAATCATTCATTCACAAAATATATCCACCTTTCCTCTACAATCCTATGTCAGAGTTGACTAAATTAGCCTTATATGCACATGATGCGTGCGAAAGCGGATAGAAAGCTCAGATGCATAATAATATGTGCAAAAATTTGTTCACAAAGTTCGCTATATTCTTTTTGTTTTGTTTTTTAAAAACCAATAAATTAGAGAAGTTCAATTGTTTTTTGTTAATTGAAAGGTATAATGGTAAGAGAGGGTGGACGTGGACACCAAGTCCTCCCCTCTTCACTTATAATAGAGATTACTACTCTAAATACCCTAATCTAGATCAAATTTTGCTACTTTGTGGAAAACAATTAATATTAGAAGAAAATGAAACTATTGTCATTTCCTATTTAGGGTTGTAACTTTATTAATACTATAAGATATCTTTTAGGTGGGGGGCCTAAAATCCCCATAATCTGTATCTCCTCCTTTTAATCCTTTTATTATATGGTTTCCATTAATTATGGCAAAAGGTGAAGAACCAAGCTTAATTTGGTGGGTGCATGGGAAGGTAGAGAATCAGGTTATCTGGGAATGAAAATGGGACCAATTTAGCGGACCCCACAATGCAAATGCAATTGCAATTGCAATTGCAAGAGAAGAGAAAGTGTTAAGTGTGTGCACGCTTTGTCTCTCTCATTACGCAACCCCATGTGCTCACCTTTGCATCCCTCTCACATGTGCACTTGTCCCATGTTATTGTTATCGTTTCCCCAACTTTTTTCTTTTACTTCATTTTTATTAAAAATAATTTAAAAAGATTTCCTCTAATCTTTATTTTTTTTCATTTAAATTATGGGATCTTTTACAACTTTATTTTGTTTTTCCTACTTTCTCATCATCTAACATTTGTTATATTGTTTGTCTCCTAGACTTGGGTTGTTCCTACTTGTTACTTGAAGATTCCTTGTTGTATTTGATTGTGATTGTTATATAGTCAAAGTTTAAGATATCTGAATTAGGGAACCCCATTATATTTTAAGAGAAAGATACATTCTTCTCAAAGCTATTTTTAAATCATAGAAAAAATTAGGTGAACAAATCCTAAAGGATATTGAATTATGTTGTATATAAAGATGTTCTCCTTATAGTTGGATATTTTTCTTATTTTACTGGGGTAATGTAGTGGCTCGAACCGGAGGCCCTATCGCTAGCTGAATTCCCAGCTCAGTAAGCACATACCCTCCTTCTCCCCTCCCACTCCCATCTTTGTTTCTCCCTCGAGTCGAACACGGGTATCTCCCTTGGAAGACAACAAAGGTACAACTAGAGCAAAGCTCATGTGGTACCTTTTGGTTGGATATGTCAACAATATCATCGATGCAGTACTTGTGATTGCTAAAAAAATATATACATTTTTTTCCCAATTTTGGTTTTGTGTTAAAAATTGAGCGAAAATATAAGGAAAGCTACACTTTCTTATAAATTAGGGTCTAAATTATACTTCATCCATCCCATGATATAGTGCTTGCATTCCTTTTTGAATGTCCCAAAGTGTTGTGCCTATTTTCCTTTTTATCAATTTATTTGGACTAAAACATCCTTCATTTCTACATAAATTTTCCAAAATACCCTTACCTTTTTTTCAAAATATGTGCCCCTGTTTTTTGTTTATTTGTTTTACATCATTCCAATGAACATTTATTACTTTTTATTTTATTTCAAAGAAAAAAGAAAAGTAAAAACTAGTTCCAAGACAAAAGTACCTAAAAAAACACTTAAATATTTTTTTTGGGAGATCCTACTACTCCTTCCATTTTCCTTAATTCCCATGAAAAATGAGAAGTGAGCACTATATTATGGGACATAGGAAGTAATTTGTAATTTTAAACGTTAAAGACCCTTATATTACTTTTGTCAACATCATTGTCACTAACATTAAATTCAGGTCCTAGACATAAGATTTAGAGACTTTAAGTTTTTAAAGATAAAGAAAACTCAAATTTTACATTTATTATGTACTCCCTCCGTCTCTAAATAGAGTGTCCATTTCTTTTGGGCACAAGTATTAGGAAGAAATCATGTGTATGACTTTAGTTGTATTAAATCACAATTAAATATAGAAGTTGGTACACTTTTTATAATATGAGAGAGAATGTGGGTCATATGGGAAATTGGGTGACATTATAAAAGTTGAAAGCAAAATAATATTTTAATTGGTGGACTCATTCCAAATAAGGAAATGGAAAATCTATTTAGGACAAACATAAATGAAAAAATGGGCACTTTATTTAGGGATGGAGAGAGTAGATGATAGTTAACTAGGGAGTATATAATTCATTACATTAATGGAGGAAATCCATAATTCTTCAGCTACCTTTGTTGGGAGGATTTTGATGAAAAAGAAAGGAAAATAACAGAAAAATATTTAAATGACTTTTTCATGCTTGGTTCCAAAAAAATATAGAGGATTCTATAGGACTATAAGTCTCATATACGACCGTCTTATCATGATGTATAGTAAGACGTGGGTAACTTATTGTCTTGAAAAGGTCACTTATTGTACAAGTAACCCCTTTAAGAAACGGGATGACTCATCATCTAAAAGTAACTCTTTTTTAACTCATAAAAAAGACTCTTATAACTTACGAAGTGACCTTTTCGGGGAACAAAGTGAGATGGGCTTACACTAATTTTATGATGAGGCAGTCTAACACAAACTAGGGAGTATATTTTTGTCAACCAAACTAACCCATACGGCCATATATTCTTTTTACTCCACAATAACTTCTACTTACCATAAATTTGTTAATAAACCAAACAAGCAATAAACCTATTAAACATTGATCTATCACGAATTAGATAGACTCAGATAATCCATCGTACACTTATGTGTACCATGTGCATATAGTGTTAATTTCCACCATATGGGAACATCGCTTCTTGATACGTTCCAAGCTATCAAAATGCAGAAATCTCTTATGATCAAATTTGTTTTCATAATCTGGTTCATTTGGAAAAAGAATGATATTATTTTTAATAATGCTTCATTCAATAATCATAGAATCATTCACAAAGCTAAATTTCTTTTTCAAAAATGGAAATTACGTACTACGCTTGATTCTTGCCAACTCGCAGGTACTACTTTCACTTCTCACATTCAAATCTCTGCATCACCACGCCATCATTCCCGTGGCCTGGGTTCCACCACCTCCATCCTTTTTCAAGCTCAATTTCGACGGGTCGGTAACCAATAACTCTACTTTCTTTGGAATAATTATTCGTAACAACCAAGGAGATCTCATCACTGCATAAGCTTATAACTTAGGAATTGCCCCTGTTTTTGTTGCTGAGGCCACGAAAAAGGTCTTCTTTTAGCTTTACAACGGGGTATTCAGTATATTCATATCGAAGGTGATAATCTTTTAGTGATCAATGCGGTCAACAATATTTGAAAAGCTCCTTGGCAAATGCAACTCATTGTAGAAGATATTCAGGCCCTTCTTCGTCGCTTCGTTTCTTATCGCATTCAACACATATATATCGGGGAAGCAAACAAGGTTGCTGATTGGATAGCTAATGTCGGTCACTTAGTTCAGTCTTCATTTATAATTGAGCATTGTACTTCTTCTGCGCTGCATAAAATCCTTGTAAATGACATTTTAGGTGTTCCCCTCGCGAGGAGGGTCTCCTAAAATTTATTTTCTTACATTTATAAAAAAATGTGCATATAGTGTTGGAGATATAGAGTATAATGGTGATTTGGTTCATGATATGTTTGTTTGGGTAACTTGGTTATGGTGTCGTAACACGAACAATACATGGTATATATTTGATGCTATATAGATGTCGTAGGCATTGCCAACACAGCCACAACGTGGGCATTGCACGACTGAACGCAGCCACAACTCCAACTCGCACCACCCGAGGGATGTCGCACCTCGCGACTTGGTGGAGAGACAACGAACTCGCACCTCGCGAGCATTGTCGCAACTCACGACACAAGGCATTAGCAAGAACACGAGCCAGCAGCAAGCCAGGCAGAAGGAGCTCGTGACTCGCGACCTTGTTGGGCTTCCCAGCTCGCGACTCGCGACGACTTCTTGTTTCTTGTTGTTTCGCGTATTGTCTAACGGTTACTCGAGGCGTTGTGTTGGTTCGTTTAGGATATTCTGAAGCGTTATAGCATGAATATAAATATGAGAACAGTCATATGATGAACAAATGATTAGAAACTCTCTCTTTTCATGTTTGCACAAAAACACTCAAGATCAAATATGATATTCTTCATCATCACAAATCTCTCATAAACTTGTTTCCATTTGATAGTGTTCATAGTAAGCGTGACTACTATTGTTTCTTTTTTGTATCTCAAAGGTGAATTCCGTGTAACCCGTGCTTTTCGAATAAAGTTGGAATATTACTTTTGGGAAAGTGCATCACGCGTAGAAGATTATTCTATCTTATGATCCTTGTATTTTCGTAGTTTTCCTAACATACAGTGTTTTCTATTTTGCTCATTTGGAGATTCCCTACTCTATTTATTTGTTCATTTAGATTTCTCTAAATGAGCAAATGAACCCATGTATTTAAGTGCATGATAAACCAAGGTGTCATGTAATAGAACCTACCAAAATCCATAATGTCATTGAAAAGATAACAAGAAAAACATCAATATGAGTTAACATATACGTAAAGAATGAAAAATCATCATCATATAATATGCATTAAGCTTCAAACAAACAGTGATAGACTAGTAGTTAAATTATTATTGAGTGACAAGCATAGAGAGCCTGATTAACTACATTGATGTTTGTCTTTTCCAAACAGGCTAAACATTAACCCATAATTTGATAAGTTAGGTAGCGTGTTGAGAATTGACATTTGGTTAATTAATTGATAATAGACTAATTAAGTTAGCCATCAATGAATGATTAACCAAATTCATAAAAGCTGCTTTTGAAATTCTATACTTAACGAAGTTAATCATGCGTGCGTATCAAAAGTTCTTATTTCCCTTATAATAATAAAAATAAAGGACAACCTTACCTCACCAGAAGAAAAAGACTTCACAGTCCGTTTAATAGTTGGTTATAAATGGTGGTAATGGGAATGAATTTGTTTGTAAATTTGTTAAGAAAATCATTGGTCATTCCCATGTTAATGCTAATTTATCCTAAAGTGTCTATTTTTCTTCTTAAATTTTCATTCTCATCCAAGGTGGTAATGAAAATTGCTTCCCCTTGGAGAAAATAAGTTTAGGGGTGAGATTGCTTCCGCATGGAGAAAAAAAACACAAACTTGAGGGTGGAAATTGCCTCCCCATGGAGATTTTAAGGATGTTTCCCTTATAATGTTACAATTATAATTCATTCTCATTACCACCATTTATTAACGACTACCAAAAGGACAGTAATGATTTTTATATGTTTTATCCCTAATTTTGTTGCAAATCTTCATTATATTCTCACATTTTTTAGAGTCTTCTCAGTATTTCCGTGTTTATGTTTTATGTCAATGATTCCCCTACTATTATTTCTCAATCTCATTTAATATATTCCATTTTTTAAATGTTTCGTGAACTCTAAACACATTTTTTGGGAATTAAAAAACTCATTCAAATAAGTAATGTCCGTTTAACATCATTCAATTATCGGTTATCGGTTTTAAGATTTTCCAACATGAATTTAAACTTAGTTATACTTAGAGTATTTATGTATATATTTTGAAAACTGACGACGAAAAACTAAAATCTACGGGCTTGTTCATTAAGCTAAAAATTGACACTTTTAAGTTTATAATACCTCTCATATCATATGACTTTTACATTTATAAAACAAAAAACTAGAACTAGCAGTGAATGCCAGTGATGCTAAATGAGCCCTACTTTTTCAGGATTCCATATTTCTTTTTTAGTTTTCAAGTAGCTAAAAAACTGGAAACAAGAAAGGATAACAAACATAACATAAGTTTCTTGTTATAAGATGGTGAAAAAGCAAATTTAACTGAATACTTCTCACTATATAGGTTATATTAGATTAAGGCTTGCATATATCAAGACACTTAAATTAATTAGATTGATTTTGAACCCTAAGTATGTGAGATTATAACTCATAGTTTGGTTCTCCAGCAAAAACGAAAAGATAATAATATATTAAGAGATAATTAGTAAAATTATATTTATCTCTATTATATAAGGGAAGGGGGAGCAATGGTGTCCTCTTTTGAAATGCCTATTTTGCCCCCTTCCCTTTCTAAATTACAAAAGGAATGTCAAAATCAAAATCGGCACTCAAAGAAAACTACCGAAAATTAATTTACTACACTCACTCACAAATCACTTAAAAGAAGAAACTTTACAAATCACTCATACATTTGAGAAAATCACGTTATAAAAATCACGCAAATCACTCAAATAATCAGGAAACTTTATTAAAACTTAAAATTAACATACAAACTAAAACTAATAACCTAGAACGTCAATACATACAAAAACATTTACAGAAATTTACTTACAAATCACTATTCTCAAGAACCATTCACAATTACATACTCACAAAAGTTACCTATAAACACAAATCTGAGAAAAACATAAGATTTTGACGGCGATATCACACATTCATCCATCGGCAATTTGCGAACTTCCAAAAAGGTACATGATTCTTTTAACCTTCAAAATTATTTCACATTAGTTGAAATAAACAATAGCAACTTAGTCGACTGTTATGTAGTTAAAAAAATGGAGATGATAGCAATGAGTTCAAAAGGGCTTTTATACAATCAGACTTAAATTTAATTCATTTTCATATAAAACAAATTTAGTTTTTTCTTAAAAAATGCCAATATTCAAATTTTTGCCCAAAACTTTTGCAAAAAATCCATGTTCAGAAATAAATTTTGAAAAACAAAACAATATCAAACTTTTTGCGAACAACTTTTGCAAAAATCCATTTTCTGGAAAAAAAAACTACATTAATTTGCGAAAAGAAACGATTTTTGTTTTTCTAAAAAAAATTCCAATATCAAATTGTGTATGAAAAATTTAAAATTTCATTTCAAATATAATCGAAGCTCAAAGTGTTAAAATTTAGAAAAGGACAAAATTTAAAATGATGAAAATTTTAAATATCAATGTGTGAAAACAGAATTTAGAAGTTAGACAAGGAAAAAAAACTGAAATTATTTTATACTTTCCGGTTACAATTTTGGGATCATGGAGAAATTACTGAAATATATGATTTAAGAAATTACATTTCTTTGTTAGAAAATCGACCCAATTAGATCTACTGCTGCTTAAGACTTGAAATGCCTGATTTTTTGATGTTGTTCATTGATGTTGATTTGAAAATCTACTGTTGCATGTATTTCATTGATGTTGTTCGCAAATTAAACACAGTTGAAATCTGTATACGGAGTATTTAGTGTTAAAATTTAGAAAAGGAGATTAAGTTTGTTTCATCTTTTTGGTTTTATGGGAATTTTAGGAGAGATAAGTAAGGAAAGTTTAAATTTGGTGTACATGGATAAAAGTTGATTTGGGAATTGAAACTTAATGTTGAAGATGAAAGGTGAAAATGGGAGTAAATGTCTCTTGAAGATGAAGACCAGAAGGGAAAAAAATGGAAGAGTGTGGAGAGAGAGAAAGCCACGCATGAAATGCCATAATATTAGGTGGGTGTGTCATTGGTGGCTAATACTTTAATTTTCCTTACTAAAATAAAGGGAAGAAATTTATCATCTTCTGCCCCAAATATTGGGAAGAAAATGGGCTAATACTTTAATTTTCCTTACTAAAATAAAGGGAAGAAAGCCACGCATGAAATCTCCACATTGTATATAATATCCCCTACATCAGAATTTTCTTTGAACAAGTAAGCCTGATTAGACAAGTGTGAAGCGAATGCGGCTCTAATTTCACTAGCAAACTTGGTGTTCAACAAGCAAGGAAATTCGTCTGTTATGAGAGTTTTAGCGGTGTAGTTTAGAAGGGGTATTAAAATAATATAGTGATGGGTCAATGTTGACAATGTTGAACTATTAAAATAATGGTGGGTCATGATAAAAAAAATAGAGGTGTATTTGTAGTGAAATCAGAATTTAGAAGTTAGACAAGGAAAAAAAATTATTTACTTTTTTATAGTGTTTCCTATATATAATGAAACTTTTACATATATTTGGACCTATCTTTTTCTATTATATAATAGCGATTAATTATCAAGGTAAAAAGGTTTATGTAAAATATCGTTCAAGAATTAAAGTACAACATATTTAAATATAACATATTGACACGGTAGAACTATTAAAATAATGGTGGGTCATGATAAAAAAAAATAGAAGTGTAAAGAGTATTCTGGAACAGATGAAAAATAAAAGTGTAAAGAGTATTCTGGAACGGAAGGAGTATCAATTTGTGAATTTAGAATTTAGAAGTTAGACAAGGAAAAAAAATTATTTGCTTTTTTTGTAGTGTTTCCTATATATAATGAAACTTTTACATATATTTGAACCTATCTCTTTCTATTATATAATAGCGATTAATTATCAAGGTAAAAAGGTTTATGTAAAATATAATTCAAGAATTAAAGTACAACATATTTAAACTATAACATATTTAAATTTACAGACTAAACTAAGAATATTACATCTGACACGATATAGATTTTAGAATGGACGACTTCGAATTGCAAATTACTCAAGAACGTAGGACTAGATGGATGGAAAATAAAAGGCAACGAAGAAATTCTGTAATCCCCCATAATTTTAAAGGATTTTATAAATATATTTTATCACATATATATTTATATTTTAGTTGAAATGATTTTACTAATTAAAGTAGGTTGACTATTTTAAAAAGTCAAATGAAATTATTTTAAGAATTTAATAAAGTTGAAAATATTTTAATTAGGCATGCTTTGAAAAGGGTTTGAAATACGAATTTGATTTGGAAAAGAAGTCTAAGTGGACTTGAGGAACCCAAATTCTAAGTAGATTAGAAAAAGGAGTTATACTGATGCTAGGAGTTCTAATTTATCAATCTTAGTTGTCATCAAATTATATCCAAACTCAATCTCCTTTTCCTAAGCCCAAAAAGAAAACCCTACTTATAAATACCTTAAACCCAATTATTTTACCCCACACAAAGATTTTTTCTCTCTCCTCTCTCAAACTCACGGCATTCTCTTCCTTCTTCCTCTTCAACGTAATTTTGGTGTTCTTCCTCTCAAGTTTTCTTTCTTCTTCTTCAAGTAACGCTTTCTTCTTCGCTAAGAAACGTCACCACCGCCGTCAATCACCGGTGAACCGCCGCTGCTGCCGCCGTTGCTCTTCCTTGGCCGGCGCATCATCCTACTTTCCTCTTGTGTTGGTTTAATTCTTTTCTTCTTCCTCAAGTTTCCATTAAAGACTATGTTTTTATGCTTTATTTTAATGTTAATCATGATTATTGATTTTAATTTACTGTTTTAATAAATAATCTTGATTCATATATATATTATATTATAAGAATAAAAATTCAGATTTAATTATTATTGTTAGATTGAAGTTTTAATAATTAAAGCATGGATTTTTAGGGTGTTAATTATTAGAAAACCATAGTAGCATATTATATACTTTGAGATTGATTGAATTTATGATTTTGAGCATGTTTAAGTGGGTTTAAAGAAGGTTTCATGATTTTATAAGTTGCTGGAATTTCAGAAAGTAATTTATTTAGGGAGTTTTAAGAATTTTAATTACTAGTATGGTAGTACTATGCTAGGAATTAAAAGTAATTGGAGTTTTGGTAGAAAAATCAACTTTTGAATATGTTTAAAAGGGATTTTAAATATTTTAAAGTTGCTGTCTTTTTATTTAAGAGTATTGATTTTAGTTATATTTGATTTCTAGGCGGAGAGTATTCCGTAGGAGATTTTTAAAGGGGCTAAAGTGGCCAGTCGACTAGTTTACACAAGGTACGTACATACCTATGTGATAATTGAGATAGTATCATGATTTTATGAAGAAGAATTAAGTAGTATCATGTATAGGAACTATGTTGAGTTCATGTATGACATTTATTATGTTGGATTTTGCATGTTTATGCCGGTGTGCAAACATGTTGATTATAATAATTGATTTTGAGTAGAATATCATGTTTGTATGGAATATTGATGCAAGCATGTTAATGGGATGGGAACTTTAATTATTAATTCACATGGGGGAATTAATATATTATTAAGATTGATTCATGATTATTCATGTGTTCCCTTATAAGTATTATTTTCACTACTTTATGAGGATTTGTGGGCCTTATTTGGTAAGTTGATAAGTATGCCTTTTAAAGGTAAGTTTGATTGTTGGCTAGGATCAACAAATGAGAAAGTTAAGATATAAAGAAAGTAAGTTTTGGATTGTAAGTTGTGACCACTTATTAAATCCTAAGATAGAAGAAGTTCAGTTGTGAATGTTGAATTGTTATTTCTGTATTGCTTGAATGTGTGTCATAACAAGTAATAATATGTAAAGAACGTAAAGTGTAACAAGGATGGTTATAGACTTTAGGACGGGTGCACGTCTAGAGTTGGACATTAGGAGTTGGGGTACATGGTGAGCGAGCCATGGCTTTTTACAGGAGATGGATTGATCCCCATCCCTTTTTCAGTTAGCAAAGGTTCCTCGATATCGCAGGTCATTTCTGGAATACGTGGTAGCTCTCGTATTTCGTCTTCGTAATGAAGGCATTAGTAGATAAGACAACTCAGGTCCAATAACTATTCCATTTGAGTAATAAAAAGATGTTTAGAGTTTAGTTCGAGTAAAAGTTGTCTCGCGTAAATGTTATATGATTATATTATTATTTATCCCTGCATGTTATTATTTAGTATCATGTTAGGTAAGTTTATTTATTACTATGTAGTACTCAGCTTTGCTGATTACGTGCTTTGTTTGTATGTGTTGATCATGGCTTTGCCTTATTGATCCTGTGATGACCCAATTTTGGTGAGCAGACTCTCTAGAGCATTGACATTTACAGGTTCGCAGATGTAGCATCATTGGGAATCTGGGAATGGAGAGCTTGTGTAATTTAAGTTGTCATATGTCACATTATTAGGAACGTATTTTAAATAAGTTCGTTTGAGTAGACATTTAAAGTTAATTGTTTTTGAAGTATTTAGTTATTTATTTATTTATGACAATAAAGTATGAAGTTCAATTAATTGTTTTCCGCTGCAAAATTCTGAATAAGCCGATACGTTATCACACGGGCGATAATACTTGGGTAATTCTCTAAGTTTTATATTATAAAGGTATTTCTGAAAAGAGAGAATTATCGGGGTGTTACAAATTCAATGACCCCTGAACAAAGAGATTCTAAAAATGCAAGAAGATGAGCTAGACGAGAAGATGATAGTGTAACACCTCTACATATTCAATTTGACTCGCCCACCACTGAAAGACAACGTCAGACTGTGAATCAACGTGATGTACCTACCTCTTCAAATCTAAGGATGCCTATGGTAGACATCACTAATCACCAAAGTCATGTCACACATGATCATGGAAGACATAACAGTATGTATCTAAACTAAACATAAACATTTGCCTAAAATTTCATTACTTAATTAATTTATACGAGCTCTTATGCAGTACGACTATTGTTTGACATTAATGCCAACAATTATTATGGGATTGCAACTGAAAGTAACATGCCGACTCGACACTTCTGTGTTGGTGAAAGTAGCACTTCCAATGTCAATAACACGCCAGGAGCTGCAACTTCTGGAATAAGGATTTGGAAGGTTGGGCGACGTGGATATCACAATTGTGCAAGGGATTACCAAGAGAGTAAGGGGGTTCTCATATTCACTCTACCTCCAATGACAACATGTCCACACTGTCAAGCACGACTTTTCAGTTGTGAATCATCAGAATTATGTTGCTTGAGCGGGAAGGTCAGATTACCAGAATTCCCTTTGTCATCTGCTCTACTAGGCCTCTATTTTGATCAAGGAGAGGATGGGGAACATTTCATACTGAACATTCGAAAGTACAATTATGTTTTTGCATTCACTTCAGTAGGAGTCATTATAGATGATGAATTAGCCGATGCACGTCAAGGTGTGTACACATATCGTGCTCACGGTTCAATTTATCATCGAATTGGTGGTTTATTACCTTTGAACTCAAATGACCGTCCTCGATTCCTTCAAATGTACATATATGATACTGAGCATGAAAATGAGCATCGAATGACAGAAAATGCAACGTTAAGAGTGGATATCATTGATAGGATCAAAAATATTTTGAACGAGAACAATCCTTTTGTCCGTACACTCCGACATATTGCTCAACGAGATGACATACAAGAATGCAAGTTTGTCATAAAAGAGCAACCTCCTAACCAACATAATTATTCAATGCCTTTCGCCTCTCAAGTTGCAGCAGTTGTTGTGGGGGGTGATGATATTGCCAACCTGAAAGAAAGGGATGTCATGGTAGAGTCGGTCACTGGACGACTCATGTCTATCAAAGATACTGCATGCTATTACGATCCACTACAATATACTCTATTATTTCCTTATGGCTCTTACGGTTGGGATTTAAACACCAGATCTATGACTGGCAAGAAGATAACATGTCGAGAATTCTATTCGTATATGTTTCAGGTACACACAATGTCACAACCATACTCCATCCTCCATTTTAATCATTATGATTATTCTAACTTCTTCACCAACTTATACTTGAAATAGATGAGAGAATGTTATGATACTATAATCTTAAGAGTTGGCCGCTTAATTCAACAATTTGTTGTTGACAACTGTGTAATGATGCAAGCATCCAATTTGAGATGGATTGCACTAAATCATGACACAATTCGTGCGATCCGTACAAGGGACTAGAAGATTCATACAATCTTTGGAGAACATAATACATGTATGATTTCACATAATACCAATAATGGTCTACTTCGATATACATATCTATATTATTTAAAGCTTATTTTGTGCACTTTATTACCTACACGTAGAAAATGTTGGACGAAGAACTATACTTCCATCGTCATTTGTTGGAAGTCCGCGAGATATGCATCAACGATACCAAGATGCAATGGCCTTGGTGCAAAAATTTGGCAAGCCAGACATATTCCTTACTATGACGTGCAATCCATCGTGGCCATAAATAGTAGCAGAATTACTACCTGGTCAACAACCTCAGGATCGTCCAGACTTGCTAACAAGGGTATTTCATGCCAGACTTGAGGAGTTAAAAAAGGATGTGTTGGAAAGGAACGTTCTCGGGAAGGTAATTGCTTATGTATATGTGATTGAATTCCAAAAACGAGGTCTTCCACAAGTTATGCATAAAAATATCATCGCACGCATCGCGTGCATAAAAAGCTAGTATATTATGTGCAAAGCCTGAAATACCATAATATAAATGTATGCATGTTAATTTTAATAATTAAATAATATGATAAATTTATTTTTTGAAATGCCGAACTTTGGGAGAAACATTCAAACTCCACAACTGGACCCAAGTTTTATGAAAATTTTCAAAAGTGCAAGATTTCCCCACCATATATGCAGTTTTAACATAATAATCACCATTCTTAGTAAAGGCCCATGTAAGATAGTCAACCGACATCCGATCATTGATGGAAATTGACAAAATTGCACGGGCATTGTCCTCCGGAAACACCCCCAAGATCATCTCAGTACGCCAAGTTCGGCTAGGTGCATCAATTAAGTCACAAACCTTCTCAACTCCGTTAATGGGCTCACCTTCCAAAAATCTACTGCCATCCTTACACACCCATGGATCGTTCCATACCTTGATGCTCAAACCATTTCCTACTCTCCACAACAAACTTTCCTTCAACAGAGATTTTAGACCCCCCAAATGCTCCTCCAAGATTAATTACTCATAGGACCTATACAGGACTCAAAAAATGAAGAATTCGGGTAGTACTTCACCTTTACACATACCCAAACAAAGACTCCGGAGCTTGCACTAACCTCCACACCTGACGTCCCAGGAGAGTTTCATTAAAAACTCCCAAATCCAGAAATCCAAGACCACCGAGGCACTTTGGATTAGAAAGGGACTCCCAACTTTTCCAATGCATCTTCCATTCCGTCCCCTTCTGACCCCACCAAAAGCGAGCCATGGCCGAACGGATAGATTGGACAACAGACACCGATACTTTATAGACACTCATAACATAAGTAGGGATAACTTGTACTACAGCTTTCAGCAAAACTTCCTTTCCGGCACGGGATAACAACTTCTCTTTCCAACCATTGAACTTTTTCCAAATTCGATCTTTCATCTCAGCAAAAATCACTTTCTTAGAACGTTCCATGAAAGTGGGAACACCTAAATATTTTGGATGTCTGTCAACAAGTCTCATAGCCAAAAAAATCCGTCAACTAACAATAATATTAACACACGATCTTCTGATGCCCCGGGTTATTAACATTTTCATGTTAAAAAATACGGATTTTTCACCAGGTACCCCTGAGTTTTACAATTATTCACCAGGTACCCTAACAGTTTCCAAAATGCACAAGGTGCCCCTCAGGTTTTGAAAAATTATCAGAATACCCTTAATGACTAACGATCGTCAACTCCGTTAGTCATTAAGGCTAAATCAACCCTTAACTAACCTAATTAATACTTATTAATCCTAATTAACTCTAATTATCTCTAAATGAACCTCATTAACCTTAGTTAATTAAATTTCCACCCCCTCCTCACCTACCAGCCACCCCAACCACCGCCATGCCACCATACCAGCCACCACCACCCCGAAGACCTCCCCGTCCCCTCCCCACCGCCGAAAACCTCCCCCAGCCCCGAAAACTCCCCCATCCCCTTCCCCAGCCCTGAAAACCTCACCCCTCCCCTTCCCCAGCCCCGAAAACCTTCCCCCTCTCCTTCCCCCAAGCTTGTAAAAGCGGTTTTCGGGGGCTGGAGGAAGGGGAGGGGCCGATTTTCGGCGGTGGGGAAGGGGGGGGGAGGTTTTTGGGGATGGGGATGGGGAAGGGGGCAGTTTTCGGCGGTGGGGAAGGGGAAGGGAAGGTTTTCGGGGCTGGGGGACAGGAGGGAGCGATTTTCGGGGTGGTGGTGGCTGGATGGGAGGCTAAGTAGGGGCTTTAGGCCGTCGGTTGAGAATTTGGCCTTTAGGACCAACGGAATTTACGGAAACTTAACGGCAGGGTCAAGTCATGATTTTTCAAAACCTCAGGGGCACCTTGTGCATTTGGAAACTGCGAGGGTAACTAGTGAATATTCGTAAAACTCAGGGGTACCTGGTGAAAAATCCGTAAAAAATTTCATCTAATGTTGCATAGCTTATTGGTCAGAACTTTTGTATATTAACTTGAGGTCACGTGGTCCAATCTTATATGAAACATGTTTTTAATTTTTTTAAATGTGCATAATGATGACATGGAATGAAACAATTAAGGGGAGAGTGCCACGTGGCACATAGACATGTTTGAGAACGCCTTTTAATATATTAGTACTAGCATTTTTTGCACGCTATGCGTGCGTGTCATATTAACGTTTTTTTCTCAATTAGTTATTCATGAGTGTTACAAAAAAATTGATTTGAACAGACATTTATAATGATTTTTGATTTTTTAATATGTTTTTCTTAAATCAATGTTTCGTTGGTTTTATTAGTTATTTGTTCATCATTATTCAAATAAAGTATTGAGAGAATGAAATATAAAGAAGATGAAAGCTTGTGCTCAAATAAAGTGGAAGAATTTCTGTATCAGGTTCAATCGTTGAATATTAATAAAGTGGAAGAGTTTGATTTATATAATAGATATTTTCGAATAATAATCAACATGTAGGTTTTAAAATATTATTAATATAATTATTTATATGAAATTCAAGTTTTTATTGTTTCTTTTGATTGTGTCAATCAAGTTATATTGTCAATTTAATTTTTGATCAGAGTTCTTCACACATATGTAAGAAGAGGAAATCATTCTCCTTAATTTAATATTTAATTGACATTTCAAATTCAATTTCATTGTTAACTTGTTCAATATATATGGCAAGTAGGAAGAATAAAAGATTATTTAATATATATGACAATTTAAATTCATTAAGGGTATATAAGTCTTTTTGTAAGGGGACACCATCTTCCTCCTCCCTTCACTTATATAATAGAGATAGATTTTTTTTATCTAGATACAACTTCATATTTGTTGAGAATATCAACTATATAATCTATACAAGAAAACCACGATAGTCTATACAAACACTGATCCTTCTCTAAATTATAAGAAAATATCATAATATCCACATCTCCAATCCTTAATTCCTTAGAGCAAGAATATCGGCAGTCTGGAGCACCAAGTCTGAGCGCAGACTTTGGTGAGTCTGCCGCCAGACTACCGATATTTGCATTAATTGATACGCTGAGTCTGGGAATGAGTTTTGGTTTCCCAAACTCAATCTCAGACTTGGTTGTGGGCCCTACAAGTAATTTTCCTTCCCTTTTTTGCCTTCCTTCAATGCAAGCAACGGTAGCTTTCTTCCTCAAAAAAAAAAAGCAACGGTAACTTTATATATTTTACCCAATTAAAATGTGACAGCTTGTTTTATATTTAAAAAAAAAAAAAATTTGGCCAACGGTAATATTTTGTAAAAATGTTTATAAATAGCCATTTGTTTGTATAATTTTTATCATTCTTCCAAATTCTCCTACATCAATTTTCTCTTTCTCTCCATATTCTTCCAAATTCAACCTATTGTATTTTATAATGGATCCAAATCAAAATTTTGATTTGAATTCTCTAATGAGCTTACTGCAAAACAATGCCCAATTTCAAACTTTTGTTGCTCAACAAAACCAACCCCAAAATTCTCAATTTTCAAATTTCTCTACCCCCAATCCTAATAATATGGGAAATGCACAAGTGCAAACTTTTACCCAATTTCTCCAGACTCCAAATAACCAATATACTCCTACTAATGATAATATGGACCAACCTCCTATTACACCCATCAGTATTGGATCCAATTCCGGTAACCCATTTGTAGACAATGTAGGCATTGAAGAGGGGGAAGATATTGATGTTACTACAACTACACGTACTGCTGCTCGTACTGCTACACGTCGCAAAGTAAGTCAGCCCAGAGAGAAAAAAGGGCTAAATTGGACGATAGAAGATGAAACACTTCTTGGTATGGCGTGGAGTAATACTACCAAAGATGAAGTAAATGACAATTCACAAAGAGCAGATGCCTACTGGGGGAAAATTTGTGCATTCTTCAATGAAAATAGGCAAACTAATCAAGTTGAACGAGAGGTAAATCCTTGCAAACAACATTGGTGGGCAATTAATAATGCACTTGGAAAGTTTGCAGGGTGTTATGCCAAGTATGCAAAGAGGAGTGGGTTCAATGAAGCCTTGAAACTCTCAGAGGCTCGTGCACTTTACCAAAGTCTCTACAATTCCAAGTTCCAGTACGATCATGTATGGAGTATTGTGTGTGAAACAGATAAGTTCAGAGCTGAACTTAAGAGCAAGCGTAAGAAAAGCGCAAATAAACCGATTCGTCAAAAGGAATAAGATTTCGAATCGGGAGACTACACAAAGTGGGGGAGGATGTTGAGGCTTTCCATGAAGTTGATGATCCCCGACCAACAGGTCAACAAACTGCAAAGAAACAACTAGCTGCCCAGAGGAAGGGAAAAAGCATCGAGAGTGATCATAGTGAAGCCATATCAGTTGCAAAGAATATTGAAAAGTCACGTGCACAATCAATAAATCGTATGGCAGATTTGAAAGAGCAGGAGCTTGAAAATCAACTACTTTGTGCCGTTGTCACCAAGATGGCTCCTTCGCAAAGAACGATTCATGAGAAGAAGTTGCAAGCACTTGCGGAAAAATATGGATGGACTTTTGATGATTAGGTTGCTTTCAAGTTTCAACTTGCTAAATTTGATTATGTTTATTAATGTTTATTTATGTTGTTTTAATATGTGGTAGCTATGTTTCAGTTAAGCATGTTTGTTTTTCATGAACTTATGTTACTTCTTAATATTAATAATAATTAATTATTTTCTCTATTAACGTTAAGTATAATAATTATTAGTAATATTAATAATAATAATAATAATTAAAACAATAATGGTGAACTGATTTCAACTTCAGTGAGTTGTCACCTCCAAGTCTATATCAATGCATGACTTGTTACCTCACATCCATTTTTGCAGTAACTTTATCAGATATTATTGCACTTTTTTTTTGAATTATTGTACCAAAGATCAGTGCATTATTGTTGTAGTACTCATTGAGTTATTTGAATATTGTGCATTGAATTATTAACCTCTTCAACTTCTATATATTTACCCATTTCTGAGCTCAAATTCTCATAGCAACCTTTCCATAAATCCTCTGAACAATTATAAACCTCAAGGCATATTAATAATGTCATACTTTAACCCTCCCAACACCTTTGATGAATTGTATAATCAAACATATGATTCATATATGGGGGGTGACATTTCCACAGGTTTAGCAGATGATATCCTAAATCATGTGATTGAAGATACATCACCTTCAAACCCTACTAAAACAAGAAAGAAAAGAAAAAACAGAGAAAGAAAGCGTGAGGAAGGGCATGAGTGCATATGGAATGATTATTTCTCAAGCAACCCGGTGTATAGTGCACAACAATTTCGCCGAAGGTTCCGAATGAGAAAGGAGTTATTCCTTCGCATCGTCAATGCTCTTGAAAATCATTTTGAATATTTCCAAGAAAGAGTTGATCTTTGTTGGTAGGAAATCTCTCTCTCCCCACTTCAAAAATGCGTTGTCGCCATTCGGTTATTGGCTTATGGAGTGGCGGGTGATGCCGTAGATGAATACGTGCGAATTGGAGGATGTACGGCACTACAATGCTTGAAGAACTTTTGTAAGTGTGTGATTGAGGTTTTTGAACCTCATTACTTGAGAAGGCCAACAACCGATGACACCCGACGTCTTCTTCAAATCGGGGAATCCCGTGGATTCCCCCGGTATGCTTGGTAGTATCGATTGTATGCATTGGCAATGAGATAAATGTCCCACGGCATGGCAAGGTCAATACACGGAGGTCATCAAGGTGTACCAACAATGATATTGGAAGTCGTTGCTTCTTATGATTTATGGATTTGGCACGCATATTTTGGTGTCGCGAGGATCTAACAATGATATCAATGTCTTGGATCGATCCCCGATATTTGATGAGTTGCTTGAAGGTCAAGGTCCCGAAATCCAATACACGATAAATGGAAGCACGTACAATATAGGATACTATCTTGCGAGATGGTATATATCCCGAATGACTTGTTTTCGTCAAAACCATTCCTCGAGCAAACATGTTATCTGAAAAAAGAAAACTATTTGTTCAACATCAAGAAGGTGCAAGGAAGGATATAGAACGAGCTTTTGGGGTGCTCCAAAAGAGATTTGCGATTGTTTGCAACCCCGTACGTTTATGGAAAAAAAGTGAAGTTGGTGATATCATGAAAGCATGCATCATATTACATAATATGATTATTGAGGATGAAAGAGATGATACCGAATTGACCACTAGCGTTAACTATACAGTAGCAAGGAACCAAAGTGAAAGTCCACAACTTCATACCGGTCTACTTAGAAATTATTATGTAAACCGGAGAAGTACTTTTGAAAATCATACGCGAATTCGCAACCGAGCCCAATGTCCAAATGCGGCACGATTTGGTGGAACACATATGGTCGCGTTTTGGAGGATACGCTAATTAAATTTCGTGTGTAATTTTGCAATTTCGTGTGTAATTTTCAATTTCGTGTGGTTGTACTTCTTTTAGAGTTTAGCAATTATGTATGCAACTAATTATGTTTATGCATGTCTTAAATTATGTCATTACTTCAAGTGTACTCAGTTTGTGTCCCGTAATTTATATAACATTAAAGTAATCCTAAAATCTTAAATTCATAATTACATAAATTGTAATTTTAATTATATAATAGTCGATAAATATTCGAACTATATATTATCGTCATATTAAGTAATTAACATTATAGAAAAAAAAACATAAAAGAAATGTTATATAAAATAATATGTTCAACTTTTGGTAGAGAGTCTGGAGTGAGTCTGAGGGATAAAGTGTAAAACTGGAATGAGTCTGGAGTGAGTCTGAAGAATAAAAAGTAGGTAAAAATTAGTGAAAAGCTGATGTGGCACAGTATGAAGGTTGGGTTTGAGTCGGGGATAAACTCACCCTTCTGTTAAAGTATATTGTGGCATGTGGGCTGTGGGATTCAAGTTGGTAAATTGAGTTTTTTTTTTTTTTTTTTGACAGGGAGTTTTATCTTTTTTTCCCGTTGGTAAAATGGAAGCAAATAACACTCCTATTTGGGTGGCGGCAGGTATCTAGTAATCTAGAAGACTAAAAAAGTATAGGAGTCAATAAATCAGGGAATGAAACACAGAACAAATCAGAACAGAAACATCCATCACATTTCACGTGTCAACAATCTCATCACCCAAATTAATCCCACTTTTCATTCTCTAAACATGAACCAATTATTTAATTTCACTAATCAAACTATCAAACCCATTAATTAAAGGAAGCTTTTTGAGTGGCTACAATAAAATTGTAGTCATTGCAATTATTTAATCAACCCTCTGTTTTGAGTGACTCATATTGTTCATTGATTTTGTTGACCTTTATGACATTAAAAAAATTTGCCGGAAATCAGGTGAACAATTAATTATGAATTTATTAATATATAACTGTTAATTGGGAAAAACTTTGTCTACCCACTTGGTGATCTACCCATTAGAGATAGACTTTAATAATTAGTGGAGTCCAACTCAGCAGAATTAACTATTTCTAATGAGTAGTCTACCCCGTGGGTACGTTAGATGTAGCAATCTCCATGTTAGTTTTAGTTTAATTATAAAAGTCAACTAAATAAATAGTATAGATCTACGATTAAAAATTAATGGTCTATACTAAACAAGTTATCACGGCTATAATTTTACTGTACCCATTGTAAAATTATCCTTAATTAAAAACCCCTTAAACATACCAAAATTCCAATTAAATCCCCGCCTAAAAACCCCCTTTATAAAATCTCATTCAAAATCAAAATCAAAATCAAAATCAAAATCCCCAATTTCAAAAAAGCCACAAAACAAAACCCACATTCACATACACACATCACTCACTTTCTCTCTCCTCTTTTTTTTTTTTTTTCAAAAAAAAAAAACTCATTCCCCAAACTCACTCTTCCTCTCTTTCTTTCTCTCTCCTAATATTCCAACAGCTAAAATAGTACCACTACTACTTTCTTTCTCCCTCCTACTACTACTTTAATTTCTAGATTGAAAATTTGAAATCCCCCTTTTTAATTTTCTAGGGTTTGTTTATTCCGACAAAATCAAACCAGATCTCGCCGGAAAATTCAAAATGGCTAACGGAGAAGTGACGGCAGCACCGGCGAGATTGACGTCATCAGCATCGTTTAAGTATAGGAAAAAGAGTGGCGGACATTCTAGAGTAAATTCTGAGGTTGAAGATGTTGTTCATTTTTTACATGGTTCTGATCCTGTTCGTGTTGAGCTTACTCGCCTTGAAAATGAAGTTCGAGGTTTTTATTTTCTCTCTCCTCCTTTCTTTTTGAAGTTTGATCGCCATTTTTGAGTTTGGTACATGTTTTATGATTTAATTGATTGTATTTTTTTAGGAGAAATTCAACAACTTTTTGAGTTTTCATTTTTTTGGTGAAATTTGATCACCATTTCTAAGTTTGGTACATGCTTTAGGATTTAAATGATTGTGTTTTTTTGGGAGAAATTTAACAACTTTTTGGGTTTTCATCTTTTTGGTGAAGTTTGATAGATGATCTAGGATTTAATTTATAGTTTTTTTTTTGGAGAAATTTAACGACTTTTTGGGTTTTTTTTTTTTTTTTTTGAATTTTTTCTCTGTTTTTTTTGTGGGTTAGTATTTTATCGGCATTTTGGTACTTTGATGAAGAAAGGAGTAGGAAAAAAATTAACTTTTTGGGATGTGTTTAATGGAAAGTTTGTGGTAGAATTTAATTATTCCTCATATTAATGGGTTTATTTTGATTAAATTCGCATTTTCAAATTGTTACTGCAATATAAAAGAAATGGGGTTTTTACTTGAACGAAGTTTTTAAATTTTTCTTTAGTAATTTTTTAAAAGAAAGAGATTTTTCGAAAGTTTATACTATTATTAAGACGAAACTAACAAGATCCCCACGACGAAAATGGTCTAATAAATATGTGAATAGTGTCGAAATTCAAATGGTGCAATTATAAAAAAAAAATTAGGAAGTATAAATTTGTTTTTTTTTTTTTTTGAAAAGTCGGTGTGATTTCTGGCGTAAGTATCTTAGAATGAAAGTTGGTCAAGGCAGGGAGAGGATGTTCCGTTAAGACAGCTGAGTGTTGTCAGTTTATTTGATCGTTTGTTTCTTCTTAATGGAGTAAAAGATTCTTTTTATTTTATTTTTATATGAAGTATATTTGTATGATTTTTAATTGAATTTGTAATTCTAATTCTAGGATCGTTGCATTTTTCTATAGTGTTTTTTAATTGAATGATTCAGTAATGGAGGTTTTGTCTCTATTCATTATTTATTTTTTATTTCATATAAAGAGATAAATTTTGTTGGTGATTTAGCATGTTGTATTTTAGGGTTCATGTTCTTTGATCTAAATTATCCTTTGTCTTTTTCATCCTTTTTGGTGTTGAGTTGCAATAATGTATTCTTATATTCCTATTGTGATATCAATGAAGTAGCAAAGCATCTAGATTGAAAAGTTAATTTTGATGATGATGCTTCCTTGGGAAATTCTTTTTCCCATTAATTGGAAATGATATTATGGGCTAAAGTGAATATTGATGATTTGGCTCCCTTGGGAAATTTCTTTTTCCCCATGATGCATATGATTCCCTTTAACAAGTGCAAATTGTCAAATTTTGTGAATTAGAGTGCGGTCTCATCTGTCGATCACAAAATCGTGAATTCTGGATTTGGGTTAGTAGATTGTTTTTGTATATATATTGAATTTTTTATTAAAGAAATTAAATACTGGTAGGGTAATTGGTAAATGGAACTTTTTTTCTTATATTGGTTAAATTTTATGAAAGAATAGCTTAGAATTTAAGTATACATTCTTACTAAAGGAGGAAATACAAATTTCCTAGGACGGCATGGAATGAAATGCCAGCATTCTTTTTGAGAATGAGGGAGTAGTTAACATCCCTATATACACCTTCCTTCCATAGAAAAATAAATACTCAACATTGAAAGTGAGAAAATTGTTATTAGGTGAATATGTAGGGATCCTGGTGAGCTCTATGTGGGTTATAATCTTGCGACGTATATTATGATGGCTGTTGTTAGGGCAGTGAAAGCAATTTAGTGAATCCGCATGTTACATGGGGATAGACAAGGCTTCAAATTGGGACAACAGCCGTCAAATTGTATACCTGAATAGTAGGTTCAACTTTAAGCTGCTGAAGACACTATATGCAGTGAGTGGTTATAGTGAATGATTTATGAATTTGGTTTTGCTTACGAGTGTCGGTATTGGCTATGTTTCCTAGTATTGCTGTAAGATTTTCCTGATATGGCACGAGTAATAATTGTGCATTTTTACAAATGTATGATATTCCTTGTAACTAGCATTAACCTCTTTAGTTGAGTTTCCTTCAATAATATTCCTTGTAACTAGCATTAACCTCTTTGGTTGAGTTCTCTTCACTTTTGTATATGGGAATGGGGTAGCAGACTCAATATTGATTATTTTTAGCAATCATACCCACGTTAGATCCAGTAATCGTAGTTATACTTGACCGTCCTTTAAACTGTAGGATGTTTGCTATCATAAGCTGGTGCATAATCAGATGGCAGCAGAAGTAATATCTCTATAATTGTAATATGATATTCTCTTATAATTCTTTTCTGGATACCTTATGTATACTTTTGTGTAAATGCTGCAGAGAAGGACAGGGAATTAGGAGAAACTCATGCAGAGATCAAGGCATTGAGGCACTCAGAACGCCTTAAAGAAAAGGCAGTTGAAGAGGTATTTCTGACTTAAATTCTGCTCTGAATACCTCCTCTTTTTCGAGCTTTGAAACCAGTGTATAGAAAGGCACACTATGTATTTAGGTGTGAGGTGCACTGGGTGATCACCTTTGCTCTAGGCAAGGTGATTACAGTGAGGCATAGTTGAGGTGTTCAAGGAATTGGAGAGACGAGAGACATGCCTCTGCCTGCTTCATAAAGTTTTCTCTTTAAGCTTTTTATTTTAATAGTCGTATCTATTAGATTTGGTATTCTCTATCAGGATCCTACACCTCTTTTTAAATTGCAATGGTGTTGTAATACATTGTTATGAATTATCAATGCTTTATAGCTAGTTGTTGCTATTTGGAAGCATGTAAATACTCTTTATAGGGTCAATAATAGATTTACCTATGAAACATACATGCCTTGCTCACATGCGCACCTGCACTTCTTGCTTTTATGCCTAGGCTTTAGGAACCTATACGTGACTGCAATTCTGGCCTTATAAAGCATTTTGATGTTAGATTCTACATAAGTCACGCATTGTGCTAATATTATCTACAACTTGTTTTATAGGGAGGATTTGGATGAAAAAGAAAGGAAAGAAAGCAATTAAATGAGTTTCCCATGTTTGGTTCTTAAATTCATATGATATTTCGTAGGAAGCCGAAGGAATTGATGATTAAAGAAGTTGATATAATGTTCACTTTCCAATTTCAGGAGGACAGAGAAATTATTAATTTGTCAACACTTGCTTCTTCTCTCCCCTTCCCCATCTTGCATTATTAAAGCTAAGTAGTTAACCAAACATCGATTTCTTTTAAATCCTTCCATTAAACCAAACAACAGAAGATATATTTAAACTTTTTCCCTCTCTCTTTCCTTAAATGAAAAAAATACCAATCAAGCTGTTAGTGGCAAATAAGGTAGCAACCTCTCGTGTGGCACATAATAGTATTATAGAATGTTGTACATTCATGGTCTAGAGCAAGTTAACTAAAAAATCAAAGTCATAAATGATCAGAATGACAAGTTACTCATCTTTTCTCCGGTCAATGAAACCAAGGACTTTGCAATTCAATGAACTTGATTAATTTCCAAGGATTTATCTTCTGAAGAATTTCTTCTGTGTTGAAGTAGATCTGTGAAAAGAATCTTTTAGAGATACAAAGTCCTGAAATCATAAATTTAGGCCGAGCTACAAAACAAACTCTTCTCTACAAGAACTCTTAATGTGACTTTCTGGCTTCTATTTTTATATAAAAATGACATCATAATTGACAAATTCCACCATTTTTGGCGTGGAAATCAAATTTTGCTTGTCGCTAGCACCATATCATAGTGATATGCATAAAATCTGTATTAACCCCCCCCCAAGCATATGTTTGATGCACCTTCTGTGTTTGTATAAGATTGAACCTGGGTTGTTTGTTAATCAAAAGTTGGTTTGTTCTGCATTACAGCTTGATGAAGAGCTTCAGAAGGTGTATGGAAAGTTAAAAGCTACTGAAGCTGTTCTGGAAAGCAAGGTACCAAGCATAAATATTGTAACCTTGTCTTAGAGAACTAACCATAGAATTTGATTTTTGGATGCTATAACGAAGTGGTTTTATCTTAATTATGCAGAACCTTGAAATTAAAAAGATAAATGAAGAGAAGAAAGCAGCCCTTGCTGCACAATTTGCGGCAGAGGCCACACTTAGACGAGTACACGCTGCTCAAAAGGATGATGATATGCCCCCTATAGAGGCCATCCTTGCACCACTAGAGGCAGAGCTAAAGCTGGCTAAGCAGGAGGTATATCTTCTTCATTAATCTTCATTTGGTATTGCATCAATCATATTATTTTCTGCATCAAACTCAATCATTTGAGGTGTTTTGCATGATCGTTGAGTACATCGTCAATTCCCATATCCCTAATGTTATAATATTTCGTGGTTGAAAATTAATCATTGTTGGTTGGAATTTACGAGTAACTGGTGTATTTCTCTTTTTCAGATTGCAAAATTGCAGGATGACAACAGGGCATTGGATCGTCTCACAAAATCCAAGGAGGCTGCACTTTTGGAAGCGGAGAAGACCATTGAGATGGCTATGGCAAAAGCATCCTTGGTTGATGATCTGCAAAACAAGAATCAGGAGTTGATGAAGCAGATTGAGATCTGCCAGGTACACTATTTTTGGTTACTCAAGTCATCGTGTGCTAACATGGTCTTTTTTCAGCTGCTTATTGAATTATATGGATTCAATCAGGAGGAGAACAAAATTGTGGACAAAATGCATCGTCAAAAGGTAGCTGAAGTTGAAAAGTTAACACAAACAGTTCGGGAGCTTGAAGAGGCAGTGTTGGCCGGTGGAGCTGCTGCCAACGCTGTGCGTGATTACCAGCGTAAAGTGCAAGAAATGAATGTAATTTATATTCTCACGATGGATGATTTTTAAGCAAAAAAATAAACATTTGGTGTTTGCCTATGGATGCACTTTACGCTGATTCTGAACTCCTTTTCTTAATAGGACGAGAAGAAAACTCTAGACAGGGAGCTTGCTCGTGCTAAAGTTAATGCAAATAGGGTTGCTACTGTGGTGGCTAATGAATGGAAAGATGGAAATGACAAAGTTATGCCCGTAAAGCAATGGCTTGAAGAGAGAAAATACTATCAGGCATGTGATCTTTGAACTTTGTCTTTTACTTTGTTGCTTTTGTATGACCAGTTATCTTCTAGTGTTGAACTTATGGAAATTGGGAGGAGGGGTGCATTGATGCAAGGTAACTCTCTTCAAAATTCTAATGTACCTTCAATGTAATTCCCTGCCATTATGCATGTTTAGAGGAACGAACATGCGTCTCTATCCAACTTTTTTTCCATCTAAAAGTATGATTAGAAAAGGTCCAACATAGGGATCCTTGGAATCTTTTTCTTGATGGTCTATTATGAAGACATGTTTTGTTGTCTGGTCTACAATTGGCTATCATGATGACGCTTGTGAAGATAGAATGGCTATGCCACTATGGAGCCTAATTTAGTTTCACCTTTCTCCCTCATATGATCAATATGTTGACATGTTTGTTGTGTGTATCATTGCTTTCTTCTGTTCTTGACTGATGAGTAGAATGACATAGACGGGGGAGACTGAAAAGGCCATTTCGGAAACAGCCACCGATTCTAATAGCTGTAGTATGGCATAACAATAGCATGCATTTTTTTTAAAGATGTTGTAGATGTGGATTATTAGATTTTTCTAAATGTGCATTCTGTTTGCTATATCCTTTTAGGGAGAAATGCAGCAACTTCGGGATAAGCTTGCTGTGGCTGAGCGCACAGCAAAAGCAGAAGCTCAGTTAAAAGTGAGGGCACTAACTTTTCATCATTGTTGTACATCTTTCTCCCATTGTTGACTAACGCTTATGTGACTATTCATCAGGAGAAATACCAACTAAGATTTAAAGTTTTAGAAGAAAGATTAAGAGGACCTGCGAGTGTCAACTCTTCTCGTGTCACCCCAGAAAGAAGAAGCATAAGCAGTGGTCGATCAAGGCGCCAATCTCTTGGTGGAGTGGAGAATTTCTCAAGGTTGGCATCTAATGGAACATCTAAGAGAACAACAAATTCAGCATCCGGGACCCTGCGATCTAACAGTGCTGTTGCATTACTAAGGAACGCCAAAAATTCTTCACTGTCGTTTGATGGTGGTGATAAATCGCAAGGAGGTAAACCATGTCCAATGATAGCCACTGCAACTTCAAATGGTATTGACAAGATCCAAAATGGTTCTCAAAAAGAGGATGATCACAATCTAGATGAAAAAACAAAAACAAATTGCGATGACTATGTATCTGGGGCATTATATGATATGTTACAAAAGGAAGTTGTAGGTCTCAGGAAAGCTTGTCATGAGAAAGCTCAGAGCATAAAGGATAAAGACGATGCTATTGAGGTGAGATACTGCTGCAGTTCCCGAACTATCTTCTATCTTAGATTTTGTTGGGTCAGTCGGAGCATTTTCAATGGAAAGTAATTTTTGTGAAAACGATTTTTCCAAGGGAAAAGACAATGAAAAAACTAGTTTTCTTTGTTTGTTCCCTTGGAAGAAAAGTTCTAGAGAGGAGAGGAAAGATGAATATGGGTGGGGCTGGTTAGGAATAGAGAGGAAGATGTGACATTTCAGGAAAAATTTCTTTTATCCTTGGGAGAACTATCTTAAAACCAAACAAAAGAAAATGGGAAAACTACTTTTCCAGGCAAATGTTTTTCTTCCAAACAGACTGTCTTAGTCTTATTTTTGTGATGATTACATCATTCCTAATATTTAATGTGTGAATTCCTCAGATGTTATCAAAGAAGGTTGAGACCCTGAACAAGGCAATGGAAGTTGAAGCAAAGAAAATGAGAAGAGAAGTAGCAGCGATGGAGAAGGGAAGTTTCCGCCATGCGTATGAACAAGGAAAATGATCAAAGAAATCGGAGAATGAGTATGGCTAGAGGGGTTGTTAATGGTTCTCACCCGCATTCTGCTAGGTAAAGTACTGTACAATTTCGAAGGTTACTTGTTCAATTTGATATACCTTGTTCTCTCTTCAGTTCTATTGCAGCACTTTTCACAACTGTGCTATATTTTTTTATCATTCAGGAACATCCGGAATTTGTAGGGGATGCTCTTTGCAACAGAATGCTTATACACAAAGGAGTCAGTCCTTTAAATCTAGAATGATAGGGCCAGTGTATGTTTTTGTTCCTTCACTTCTCGCTTTCTTCTGACATTCCTATATCTTGTTCTGTAGGCTTCCTCAGTCCCACTATTCATTTGTAAAGAGCTGACTTGTTAATTGTTCCTGGAAGAGATACCTCAAATCTTGTATATTTTTGTATTAACAACATGGTTGTGAATTTTTCTGAAAGTAATGGTATGTGAAGTAGGGTTTTTGTGGTAATCTTCTGAAATTTACAACACTGAACAATTATCTGTTTAGTGGAGATCAAAAGTGTATATCAACATTACTATTTTTTACCTTTTATACTTTGTTTTCTGTCAGTATGGGCAACTCGGTATGTACATGGCAAGGTTGCATGCATGACCCAGTTTTTACCTCAGGGAGCGACACTGTCAGATTGCTACTCGTGAAGCATGGCTAAAGCTACTCTACTTTCATATGAAATATGAATAGTTATGGATGAATGATGATGGATCTCTTCTTAAGTGCCTGCAAATTCAATGATTGCATATGGAAAGGAAACCAGCCAGATTTAGTCCTTAAGTTTCCTCCCAACATTTTACTATTTTATGAAAGCTGGCCAAAATTTTGCTTTTAGTATATTTTGAGTGGATATAGCATAACAATGAATTGATTCATTGATTAAGGAACAGCTAGTGGAAATTTACGCAAATTTGTTGTATACTTCTACCTTGAAGAAATACTAGGCTATACTAGGCTGTTTTAGCCCGTGCTTCACAAGTACTTGACAATACTTGGTTTTACTCCCTTGTTTTAGAATTGATCAAAGGTAGGGCCAGTCCGGCTAGAAAAATGTATGGACTTTGGCATTTTTTGGGCCCGGACTTAATTATTTTGGTTTAGGATGGGTTTGGGTGAGTCGAAAATGATTTTAGTCAATTTTGTACCTAGTTTCATTTTGGCTGAAAAATCGAACTTTGGAGAACAAGCTATCCGAGCCCGTTGTGCGCTGATTTTTAATAGTGGCAGCCCAACCCGCATCTTGATCACATCTACTTTGTTTCATTGCATAAAGCGCATAACAACCTTTTTTTTTTTTTTCGTTTCATAGTATACTTTTCTCTTTGAACAAAGCCTAATTCCCATGTTTTTATTTACTAGTGGTTGGATGGCCTATTAGGCTAGGAGTAGCTAGTTTGGTGTAGATGTTGGTCAAATAGCATACACGTATTTACACTATCACCCTTCCGTTTTGAAAATAAAATATAAGGCATTTGCGGCTTTATGAAAATTTCTTTGACGACAAATAACTCTTAGCATATGACAAATAAAAAATTATACCATTAGTTTGATCTTGGAAAATACTATAACACCATTTTTTTTACTAACATGAATTGAGATTAATTAATGGTCGAGTTCGACCTCGAATATTGCGTGTACCTTATATTTGGAAACAAAGGGAGTAACATATTAATGGCTTGCTATGTTAGCATTCTTATTTATGCAACTTGTTATGGACAAATCAAGTAATACGTAAAAAAGTTATTCCTTATGTTCCCCATGTAGTCACAATATCTTGATGAAGATAAATCTATTTACGGCAATAATCTAGTGAATGTAGTAACATGATTATTTTTGTTCAAGTTTCTTTCCTCCCCTCGTTTCAAAATGTAAGGCAACGCAATATTCAAAGGTCGAACTTTGATCATTAATACTCTCAATTCAAGTTGATAAAAAGTTATGATAAGCGTAGCTTTTTCAAGATGAATCCTAATGGCATCACAATTTTATAATTTTTCCTTAAATATAAGAGATACTTATAGTCAAAATAAATTTTTATAAAGTGTAAATGTACTATATTTTTAAACGAATATTTTGTAAAGCAAGGATGTATTATATTTTGAA
>CANSZD010004011.1:0-164762 GCA_947648045.1 Beta corolliflora
CGAATGAAGTGCCTCTTACCAGGGACCATCCCATGGTTGTGCAAATTATATGGTGCCTAAATCACGCAAAACATGTCACTGCCCTGTTAACGTCAAACCGTATATGAGCTTACATCCAAGACGCTGGTCGATCTTAAAATGCTTTTCGTAAATGATGAACACAACACTCTGCCCCACTTAACATTACACAATCCCGCGTGAACAAGTGCTTTTTTTATGTGAACATACAACTTCTTATAATGAACATGTCACTTATTTGCATGAACATACCATTTATTCCAATGAACATGTAACTTCTTCACATTAACGCAGTTTCATTATATTGAACATATTACCTCGTCTTCAAGTCCACACTCCTTCATTCACATGAACATGTAACTACCATAAATGAACATATCATATGAACACATTTTCTTATTACCCGAATATATCTAAATGTACATGCCTAATAGTACTCTCGAACATAAGATCCATTTCACTACACATCCGACCCCTAGTCTCCCACAATTAAGGACACCAAGCATCATCACTCATCCACCCGTAAAACTACCCCCTCCCGCAATTACCGCATTATATCTCGCTTTCTAACAAACCAACATTCAATTCACGTACAAGAGGCCAATGAATCCGATCCTAAAAGACTAATTCATAGTTCATGTCGTTGAATCATACCTTTTCCTTCGACAAATTTTTTTTTGTTGCCTTCTACACATGGATCCACACAAATCAAAACACACGTGCAGAAGCCTTGAAGGCAACTGGGTTTATTTTAGAAGCATGGGATGTATTCACTTCAAGACTACAAAGGCTATGAACAAAGTATATCAATTAAAGCAAAATGAAGGAAAGACTACACCTGTCACACTCGTGAAATTCCAATGTTCACAACATCTTCAAGGACCCTTCTAACAAAGCAATGGACGTTGTTGCTAAGGGGAAGAATGTACCAACGAAGAGTAGATCTACCAGTGCCTCTAATATTATGAATTTAATGTTTGTATTTTTTTTATCATATTTTTCGCTTACCTTTTCCCTCCATTATGAATCAAAACTTTATCGTACTATTTCCTTGCACAATTTCTCATTTTCCATCACGAACTATCATATTATATATAGCCACCGAACATGCTTAATTTGGCCCGTCGACATACGTCAGCCAAGACATGAACATTATATTCCACTCGAGACCACAATGAACATATGAAAAAACAATGTACATATGAACGTACATGATGAACATTCCCCATTGCAAAAAAACAAAACAAGCTACATAGTGACCTAAATGAACAAACTTATATAAAAAAGGAACATATGATTGCAAATAATGAACATATGTACATGATTAACATATATATATCTTTCACATCGACTCACGCTTTACCGACATTTGTAGCCTCATGAACATAGGAAAGGATCTAATGAACCCAAAATTTCTCCCCGACATAACATACAAAATGTGACCACAATGAACAGACGGAAAATCTAACGAACATATGACGCCGTGTACGATGAACATTCCTGTGCAAAACACAAACAATCTACATATCGATCCATATGAATAATTCTAATTACAATGTACATTTACGTGCAAGTAATGAACATGTGGCCGTATATGATGAATCAACACTTACACCGCACATATAAACAGACCAATGAACATATGTTTTATTAAAATGAACATGAACGTGGTGCTTATTACCAAAATGCCTCCCGACATGAACATACAACATGTGATCATGAACATACAAATGTACCATGTGAACATATGTTTTCATTATAGATGACATCAAGTAGAACCTTGGGTTGAGTTCTCCTCTTCCAATCTCGTGACCTTCGCGTGAACACACAAAAAACCTCGGCTCTAATTATCTTTCTCTCTCCATTTCTATAACATACTCGGGTCCCTCCGTACACTAAATCCGCATCTAAATGCATAATCGTTATACAAACTATATGCTTCATCATTTGCAACTTGTTTTTGCATTAACCTCGATACCTTCGCCTCCCTAATTTCGCACATCAAACCCACATACCACCCGTGTTATTACTAATATACATACACCTACTAATGTTCACTACATTCTCATTGATGTTCAAAACAAATGTCATTCATGTTCATTCCAGCCTTAATACAAACCACCTATAAATAAACGAATCGTTAGTAACTACTTCATAAAAAATAACTCTATTTACATGCAAACACCATTACTACCACTTGGAACAAAAATCATATGTATACCTTTTGATAAACATCCCTCCTAATCTTCCAAATTCAAACGTTCATTTTCATCACTCTTGCACTGAGCTATCCATATTTTCATCACCCATTACGTGGATTATCCATGATAACATAAAGTCACCGAAATAAATTGCTCTCAATTCTTACTTCACACAATACACGCAATCAACAAAACAAACGCTTGCAAGCTAGAAGGAAGACAATTTTTATGAGGAGAGAGAAAGCTTTAGTTTGTATGGGAGTATACAAGATAGAAGAGAGAAAAACTTTGGCAATGAATGACTATTAATCCTGGTGTGGATATAGCAATAAATAAAACGGTAAACAACTAAACATCATTACATCGCCGACGTAGAAAGAGAGAAATGCCTCAAATGTGCTAACCGTCGCCTAAAACTTGGGGCCAGCTCTCCAAGTTGAAATGACGTCAGTGCCGCTTCATACGCTGCATGCATAATCGCACACTGACGCGCGCACCTACCAATTTTATCTAAAACCGTATGAATATCGTCCGATATACACACTGCTCAGACATATCCGATATAAATTTATTGTTTGTCTCTTTTTGTCCCCAAGTTTCTTCTTTTTTGGGTGTGGACGATAAAATTTTAGAACTTTACCTCAAGTCTCTCTTTTTCTCCTCTTCTTACAATGTAATCTGATTGCAACCGGTATCATTCACATCATCCCCACCCATTTTACCTTTTCTCCTTTCTCTCTCTTTCCTCTCTCTTTCCTACAAATAACAGCAAAGATAACCATAAATTGAAGGAAAGAGAGAGAAAGTAATTCAGAATCAAAATGCCCATTTTACCTTTTTATGCATTCAGAATCAAAATGTAGGCAAAAGTAATTCATGGGTATTTCTGGGTTTTTCTTGAAACTGATTGATTCATTGATTTTTTTGATTTGATGGGAAGTTTTTCTTTTGAATTTTGGTTTGAAAAAAGATGGGTGATGGGGTCTTTTGGAGTTGTGAGAAGGGAAGAAAAAATGTCTGAATTGGTAGCACGCACTGGTCGTCATCAGCAACGTTATGAAGATGGTTGCCGCCTTGTTGCTGGGTATCTTTCTCTCTCTTAACTCCAATTTTTATTTTATTTTAGAAGTATTTTTTTCTATGTTGGTGTGGGTGATTGAAAAAGTGTTTTGATTTCCATATTTTGTCAAGGATTGAGTGATAAAAATCAATCCTTTGATTATTTTTATGTGCCCATATGCTTGATTTTTTTTAAATTGATGTTTATATGTTGTGTGTGAGAATTGTCAATCTAATCAATTCAATTTTTCTTATTAAATCAAATTTGATCTAATGCTGATGACTGGTTCTATGTTATGTTGATTTGTTTATGGAACTAATGATGAATGGCTCAAAATCTGGAGAGATTGTTTATTTGATTAAATAGAGGATATGGGAGAATGGGGGTATTAATTTAATATAATTGTTGTTGATGGAATTGGTCATGGTATTTGGTTAGGAAGATGTGAATTAGCATGATCACGGGCTTTGATTTTTGGGACATTTCGATGGGGAAGTTGCTCGCATTGATAAGCAATGGTTGCATTTGGAGTTGCTTGAAGTTTGTGGTTGATCTTGCGTCCGGTTGAAACTTGACAATATTTGAGGACTCGGCATTTTACTGTTTTTGGGTATTTTGCCACCTATTTTTGTCGAGGTGTGAGATTTGGTTGATGATCAGGAATGATCTCCTCTACCTGGTCATTTACAACAACAGAATTGAGTATGATCCTGCTGTTTGCAGGCTTTGGGAGAGGTTTATATGTTCGCAACTTTACCCCTAACTAGTTGGAACTGGTGGAGGAGGTTATCTAAAGTTTTCTTAGAAAGAGAACTTTTGAAATACAAAGTTTAAACTCTTTTCCTTAGTAGTAGAAGTAGGATAAGAAATCAGTGCAAGAGGGACTCAAGGGTCGAACAAATTAGTACTTTTTTTCATTTTGAAGGAGCAGCAAAGAATACGTGAGACAAAGATAGAAAATAGGACGAGAGTGGACATCATTTTCTTACAAACGGCATGCGCACTATTCACACAAGAGGTGGGGCTTGGTTCTTTTAGGTGGTGAGAGGGGGAAGGTGAGAATGACATTGATGCTATAGGCCATAGCGCCTAAAATTTCTTTAAAGTGTCATGTTCTTGGTATGCTTTGGATGAGTCCAAGTCTTGACTGATCACATCCCCCCTGGGCCCCTCCTGAAATCTCAGATGCTCTCATGTAATTTCTTAAACATCATTGGATATGCTCTGAAATTTTATGAACAGTCTCTATTCATGGATTTCAGAGTATCTGCAGATGTTCACTAGAAAGTCATTGACAGGTGTATCCCTTTTTAGATATAGAAGTTTTGGTGAGGTGATGGAACAGAATCTGAGAAGGTTGTGGAAGTACTTATGATCAACTCAACTAGTGGACCAGGTCTTCTATTCCTAAGGTGATCTTCTTGACACTTTTAAGGTAGCTTTAACTCACTTTTATTTATGCTATTGCTGGAACTCTGGAGTTTCAAAGCTGTTGCTTCTAGCCACAATTGAGATGTTTGGGGTAGTTTTTCTGGTTCCTTTCTCATTAGTTGCCTCTGTTGTGCCAGCATGTTGTCATAATCCAATTCCTTGAAATTTCACCAGTTGAGTTACTTAAGAAACTCCCCCCCCTTCCTTCCATTTCTTCTTACTAACATTAGCTTAACATCATTACCACCACTCATCTGCTTTATCATCACCTCCAACCCCCTAATCTTCCATAGTTTGACTTTTATTTCTCTTAATACACTACCCTCGATTCAAGCATATGCCCTAAGAAGAACGTTTGTTACCTATTCCATATGAGATTGGGAAAGAGAAAATGTTATTTTGGTGGCAAGATGCTGCACTGTTAAGAAGAAGTATAAGACTTTTGCTAATAACTATCACATAGTATCTTCCAAGCCACGCCCTGCCTAAAGTAACCAGAAGTCCAAGCCTTCACCCACATAAGAAGCTTGTTTAACTCCCTATCTTTAGATGGCTGCCTTGCTTGTATATATGAAGATCCTTGAAACTATCAACACTGAAAGAGTTGTAGAGCCACAATGTGGAATAGACTAGGAACTCGGACGCAAAAGGGCTTCTCCTTCTTGGCATATATCCTTCCTAAACATCATAAGCCAACCATTTTATTACCTTAAGCTCGACTAATTCAACGGGTATGTAAGCATTGTTTCCATAGCTTGAAGAGCTTCTATCCATTTTGGCATCAGCACATGTGCTTGATAATGTAATCTCCCAAAGGGACTGTAGCTCACAACCAAAAAAATCTTATCATACAACCTTTTTCTGGGTGTTTGTGTGTGGGGGCCGGGGAAGGGGAGGGGGCACCTGGTGAGCTGGGTGGATGGGTTGTGTAGTTACATATTATTCTGAAGAAGCTTGTGATTTCTTTGAAATAACATGAATGTATAAGAGAATGGTAAATGATGATTGCTCGACTTTGTCCACATCCTGACAAACTGAGCTGGGTCACTACCATATTGTTCTTGAATGCATTGTATTATGGTGGTGTTAATGATTTTGTTGATGCAATTGTGAATGTTGGACCGTATATTCTGAGCTCCTGTTATGCAAAAGTGCTGAACCTGGGTATAGCATGATTTTTATTTTATAGGATTGCACAGGAACCTAAATCTGATGGAGATAGGATCACGGGAAAATGTTGGTTATGTGTATGTTTCAAGAAATGAACAAAATGGATTGTATTTGAGATAGTCTTAAATGTTTTGTCCTCGTATTTCATTTTTTTAAATGAGTTGGATAAAGTGGGATCAAACACTTCCTTGGCTGTTGAGAACACAAGCATTGCTCCATTGTGTTAGAGTTGTGGGCTTCCCCTTTCTAACTATTCTATGTTGCTATTTAACCCTCGTACTGGAGGTTTCCACTTGTTGTAGGAGTGAAAATATGATTTATGGAAAAGAGTAAGCTTTGTAATGAAACATTTTTTGTTGTCATGGGGCATCTTACAACCTGTGATTTTTCAGTGGTCAAAGATGCCCATCTCATGTTTCTATATCTTCCTTGAAGTGGCAAGGCCTGTCAGAATATGAGATTTTTTTTCTCATTCATTTGTTATCTACTCTATTGTGTTTTTCCCTCAAGTTTGGAATTTCTGGCTAACTGGGAGAGAAGGAGACTTAGGGGAAAGGAATAATGGAGTGACTTAGTGAATGCGATAGATATGATGCATTGTATCGACTAATAGACCACGCTAAAAACTAGGACTGTATTAATGTAATTGAAACATTTCAAGCCTTATTTGATATGTTCTTTGTTTTTCCACCAATGAGTTAGGTAATACTTATATTTATAGTCTTATAGATGATTTTTACAGAGATCAAGCTACCTTTCTCTTCCTAGGGGTTACCCAGTTTACCTAGTTTGTTATGGGGCTTTTGTTTTAATTAGTGCTAGGAGCTTAGAACATGTTGGCCTTTCCCATCCATGTATATGTTCATATATGGGCTGTTACCCGGAGAGATTTTGTTAAATTATAACTCTCTTTAACTAATATGTTCGTATTCTTTTTCCTTGGTTTAAATTCTTCATTTCTTGGAGTTACACCCTCATTTAAAAAACTTGAATACCATAGCTTAGTGTGCGTGGGAGGGGATTGGTGGTTTTAGTTAGTGTGAGTGGCATCTTTACTGAAGAATGTAAATAACATCTTTTGGATTATTTATTGAGTGTCACTTTAATCAAGCTATCTTGTTCTAGCTCATATGATTTGAGGATCCATGCCTCAAAATCAACACCCTTGTTCTTTTTTGACCTTCTAGTTGACCTCTCCAATTACTGGGAGTAAGTTTGTTATGCAATGGGTTAGCCGGAGGATTATACCTTTCTTTTTCTTTTTATATTGCAGAGGGTTCTTGAGGTATCTAGGCTTTGGTTCAATCATCATTTAACCCAAAACAAAAGGTTGTATTGGGAAAGAGTATTGTAGCCCTTTCCTGTGCAATCACTGAAGAAAGATAATTATTACTTTTTTAATTTTGATACCAAATTGTGTTCTGTCTATCTTTCAAAAGCGCTAAAAGATGTATATGGAAGTGACAATTTGAGAAATAGACAAAAGAGCACTGTCTCTATTTAGAGCAATGTACTCTGTGGAAACTAAATCGCATCTCCCTCCTATCACTTCTAATATATCTTTTTTTTAATGAGCACACATACAGGGACTTCGTTGCCTATCAGACCTTTACCTCATATTCTCTTTCAACCCTCAAGCTGTTAGTGTCATCTATGAAGAGAGTTTGATGCTTGTGACATGATCAAAAATTCTCGTTGCTTTTTGGTTGGACAGATTAACTTTCAATTGAAAATGATTTTTCATAAAATATATTTTCCAAGGGCAAACACAATTCTGAAATGATTTTTCTTTTTTTATTTCCTCTACACAAAAGTTAGAGAGAAACAAACAAATGAAAATGCAGGGGAGAAGATATAGGAGTAGAAGAGAAGAGAGATAAGGAGGGAATAGGGAGTATTATGTGGCATTTCCTTTAGAAAGGAAAATGCTTCCATCCTTGGTAGATTAAATTTTTACTGTTGGGAAAACTATTCTTCATTAAAATCAAACAAGGGAGGATGGGAAAACCACATTTTCAGGAAAATGTTTTCCTCCCACCCAAACTCTCTTAATTTTAGCATTCACTTCTATGTGATGATACTTGAGTAGTCGTGGACTCGCTCATTTTTTTTTTCACCGACTAGCTCAAAACCTTATTCTATACCAGAATCAAGTTACTTGTAGTCATGTACCTGAACCTTTGTTTGTTAATCCTGATTATGGCGATTGATGTCTTCTATGTGCACTAGCCCAATGTGTTACTGGACTTTCCTAAGCTTCAAACATATTGAGTCTATTTTCTACAATTGTGGATGAATGGTGACTTGAAATCTACCTCTACAATTGTGGATGAATGGTGACTTGAAAGCTACCTTCTTTTAGTTGCAATTGAGGAATGGTTCTTGGTTTGCCGGGTACGAGACTGAAGTTGCTAAATTTCAAACTGTGGTTATAGGAAATTGAGAATAATTATTTGGATGCCTTTGCTTACAGTCTGCACACATTTGTAAAACCCAGGGTGGCTGGGAAAATGATGAAACTGTCGAGGAGGCGGCCAGGCGGGAAGCATAGAAGAGGCTGGTGTCAAGGGCTTACCTATTGGTGAGGAATTTGAATATTGTTTAGAATGTTATGGTGTACTTTTAGAGATGATGTGAATTGTTTGGATAAAGGGCTTTTTGATACAGGAACTAGCATTCATGTATAAGTTTGCTTGGTATAATATTTACTGAATTTATTGCTTGCAGAACTAAGGTAGATAGAATATTCTCTAAGCCTTTCTTGTTCTTGGAAAAAAAAAAAAACTCAGGATTTGTCTTTTTCCAGGATTGCTAAGATTACTACAGCTTTAAGAGCAAAACCCTTCAAGATGATTTTAGTCCAGAAGGTTTATGCAAGGCTGCTATGTTTGCATTGCTTGTGAAGAAGGAGCTAGAGTATTGGCCCGAACAAAGTACTCGGCAGAGGATTTGGTTAACCATAACTGAAGCGTTAGATTGTTGCCGGCACCCATGGATGCGGCAAGCCCTTGAAGATTTCATGAAGTGGCATGCTAGTAGTGCGACAACGCCGACAAGCACCGAATAGTTTAGTTGAAGAGAGGGAATTATGTAACCAAGTTCAACATTTTTCCTACCTTTTTCTTTTGACTTGTTTAAAATTACAGGGAAAAGGCATTTGAGTTTTCCCAACTGTTTTTAGCACTTTTTCTTCTTGTTTTCATAAGAAACTGTACATTATGAAAAAGGACTGTGAATATTAGACATAACTAATTGTTACCCTCATTGAAATCTAAATACTTTCTTGTTGGGCCCGCCTTTGACGTACCACACCGTTCACGCAAGCTTGTGGCTTGTACGTCTTTCATTCCCCATTCATCTGAGATCTGATGATTTGTGGGCACAGTTTGCTTCATTGCTTGTGATTTATGACTTGTGAACTGTGGCCAACAACATTTGCTCTCAATTGGCTAATGAAGGAGATAATCTAACCATTATTAATATGACCTTGGAAACTTCAAATCCTGTTTTAGGATTCATGCACTCTCTTATTCATTTCGAAACAGCCACCTCTAGGCATATTTACTATAGAAGCCAATGTATTGTCGACTATCTTGCTATACTGGGACACTCTACTACTTCTTTACTTTACTGGGACACTCTACTACTTCTTTAGTCATTGACCCTTATTTAGATAACAATTTTTTTTAGTTTGGCTCAATTAGAGCACAAATTTTCATTTTTGAGAAAAGACTCTCTTGATTGTGTTGACCGTACATGAAAAAAATTGTGTAGTCCACCCATAGGCCAACCTCAAATTGATAGAAGCATGCATGTGACTTAGGTCCTTTTTAATACGATTTCATTGTCAAGTTGAAAAAAGAAGACATTTCTATGTTTTCCATACTTCTATGAAAAAAGACACATTCTGGAGGAGAAAGTATGTCATAGACTTTAAGATTTATTTAACCTTCCTCACCCAAGAGGCCAAGAATGTGGTGGGGATGGAAAATCAATGCCGGTGTATATGGGTTTAAAGCTGATTAGATTAGAACAAACAATTATTTGGCCAAACAAAGTACTAAAATCCAAGAAAAGAGCTTTATCTATATTGAGAGAGACACAAACAACTATGTGACGTATCACAAAGGATAGGAATTATTAGGACCTACAATTTAGTCTTTTTCTATTGTTTTTCAATGGCCACCAGACCAATAGTTACACTCACAAAGTCACAGTACAGCAAGTTGAAGGTAGCTTGCTTGCCAGATCAGTACAATGTAGTAGTGTACTAGCAAGCAGCCATAGATCAAAAAGATCAAGTGGAAGCAGTTAGTAGTTACATATAAATTGTTTGGCTATATTAAGGCCGATTCGCTAATTCAGTGTTAGTTTTCAGTTTATGGTTTTAGGATTGATGTGTGTTATAACTTATAACAAAAGTAATCAAAGAAACAGTTTGAACAAACAATCAACATTGCTAATTCACGGAAACGGGTCGTTTGAAGCGCTAAATTTAAGGCATCTCAAGTAATGTGATATAAGTTGCATAGTGAAGTTAAGATTAATCATATACTTATACTAATGGGTTGACAAATATAATTATAGTCTTGTAAAACTTATATTTTGTTATATGGCTTTTTACAATAACTAGTTGATTGGATTTATGACTACATTATGTAACACCTTACTCCACTGTTTTTGTGAAGATCACTACGGAGTATGATTTAGTTAATGTGGCGAGCGAGGTGATAGTCAATGATATTGTGGCTTTGATCTCGAAGTTTTGGAGTTCACGGGATTGAGTCCTGCCTTCGCGAGGGAGATTCCTAAACATCCTACCTTGCGGGGACTTCAACTTACCTATCGAAAAAAGTATGATTTAGTTATTGTTTTCAAGGGGTATTCATTTTTTCTCTTCATTTGATCTTGACCTTTTAACTTGTTGAAAATGAATGGATTAGAATCTTTGCCATAATAATTGATTCTTATCGTAACCAGTGCAGAACAAACTCAAAGCAATGAGACAAAGATTGATACTTATATATCAGTGAACAGGGCTTGCGTTGAATATCACTTGCTAGCAAATAGCAATGACGATAAATATGCCAGACTTGTATATGCGTGATGCGCGAAATATATAAAAAGATAATTTATTTTTTTTTGAAAACTTGTGAAGTGAAAGTAAAACTGTCATGCAATTCATTAATTTAGTTCACTATATTGATTTATTGTAATTGCAATTCTTTAGTCTACTATTTCTATTTATTTATTGAAGAAACCCAAAAATTGGACAAAACTGCAATCGTTTTTAATTGGGGTATAATTGTAAAAGAAGATGGACAATAAGTCCTCTCGGTGATGGCATAATACTCTGAACAAACGGATCATATCTTGATTATAAATCGTGTCGAGTCTTGGTTTAAATAATGAGGGATTTTTGTCTAAAATTCTAGCCAATAATATTTTGGAAAATTTCTATTGATAATCTTGTAGTTTGACTTATTATAGTGGTAGCCAAAAAAAAGTAATCATAAAAAATAGCCTTGTATTATTGTATAGAAGTGTAATCCCCGTGGCATTAATGAGAGAGTTCCATTAATCCTATGCTAATCAAACCTAAAGAATGAAACTACCTCTAAATTCAAAATCGAAACTTACGCAAAATTAAAGTCTTGTTCTCTTGGAGAAAACTAAAACTAAACTTACTTTGTTTGAATTGAACTAAACTTGATATGTTTAAACTCAAGTGAGATTGTGATCAGAGGAAACTAAATGAAGTGAACTGAATTGTCTAAACTGAGATGAACTGAATTTTTCTGAACTGAAATAAATTTGTCAACTAAACTGAATTTCATAATTCAGTCAAGAAACCTAAATTTTGAACTTGTAATACCCTTGAATCCTGATATACAAAATATGTATAAAGTATTCCATCCTCCAAGAACGACCGATGGGTAGAGGGAAAGGGACAAAATGCGCTACAAAGCACTAATATAAGGCAAGTCGCGCATACTAAGGATGGGGAGGAGAGACGATTAGTAGCAGCCACAATTTCATTATTAAGGTTGGATTAACCAAAGATACTCAACTCTCATGAAGTATAAGGCCCGCAGGGTTCATTAAGGTAATGATAAAACCATCAAGCTATGACTTGTATTTTTGTAATAAACTGTCAACTCTTAACAATACATTATTCGTCTTATTAAATCACTCGGGCATCACTCGAGGTCACTAGCTAGTATAAAAATACCAACCCCTAACACAACATCGTTTTTGTCTTATTAAATCACCTACGACATCGCTTTGACCCAAAAACTAATATAAAAAGTCAAATACTAGCAATCATCCTTTTTGTCTTATCAAATCACCGCGCCATCGCCGGTCCAAAAACTAATATGAAAGTCATTATACACGATTGCGCATGCATTGAATATCGGACTCCTAGAAGCACACTAGCCCGAGACCTTTTTTTAATAAAAATTACTAGTAGTTGGTCCGGCTATATCAGTGAGTTGATTAGACAAAATGATCTAGTTATTTGGGTTAGCATTTAGCAATTGTTTTGTCACAAGTACAGAATCGTAACTTAGTCGTTGGATAATGTCCGCACATCGAGGAGCAAAAGAGTTCGAGAGGCCTGTTAGGCTGTTACAAACATTTCCTTAGTAATAGAAGAGTTTTCAAAGAGATATCATGTCACAAGGTGACATGGCATCATGCAATCAATTGAGAGGAATGGGAGCGGCACACATCAATGCATTGAATTATTTTATTTACATTATATATGAATATAAAATATTGTAGCTTAACTATTGAGTTCCATTAAAATTCATAACATTTTTTTAAGTTTAACTTGTGGTTTCTTCTATTTTGTAAAGCAAAAGCTTGTAATACAAGTAAATAAGCATCATTGATATATTAGCTCATTGATGTAATCTCCATAAATTTCATACAAGGTCATGGGTTCAAATCTCGATATGTTAACATACTTGTCATGTCAAAGATGGCATGGCCAGTGCCATGTCACATATGACACAACGCCATGTGATAATGTGAATACTTGAATAAGTTCAAGAAAATAAGGTGAAGTAAAGTTTTTACTCGTTCATCCTTCCTTTTCTTCCCCTTGAACTATATCATTACAATTGTTATACCACATAGTTCATGAACCTTCTTTTCTTCTTGACATCACAGAAATAGTCCATGAACTAAAGATTGATGATCACGCACTTTACCACAATGATAATCTCTAATTAATTATTGTTTTATCTTATCTTTATTAATTAGTAGCAACGATAACTTTCTTCACTTTCTCTAACATGCACAACTTTGATCGTCACCATCTTAAATTACATAAGAGTCTGATCTAAAACTATACCTTAAAACAAATTTAATAGGATCTCATTTTTAATGAATTCATGATTATCCTTCTTTATTTCTATATATCAAAGAGATAAATAATAATTATTATATACTTTCTCTGCTTTCTAAATACATGCAACATTTCCTGCCTACATACTATCCATAACATACTTTAGTTATTTATAAGTAAAAATTATAAAAAGTTGATAATATGAGAGTGTATATATACATTCAACCGGTTTCCTATCCACTTTGTGTAGTAGTGATATTAAGACGAATCAAATACGACAACACTTGGTTATATTTTTTTCTTATAATTTATAGGAAAATATGGGATAAAGTTGGTATGTGGATGAATAGGGTTATTATGCAAATGTTGCATGTATTTAGATATGGAGGATCTATAATTAGTTGAGTTTAATTTTTTCTTTTTATGAGGAGTAAGATAAACTTTATTAATTAAAATCATATGACTTCTATAATCGATATAAAATAAAAAATGAAACACAATCTAACTTGATCAGATATAATTCTTCTACAATATAACCATGACGACAATAAAACAGAGATGTAACAATACATCATATCCCCTGTTTATTTGATGATTCATGCAAGTCTATCGATTGACATAACTTTTGTGAAAACATCTCTTTATTGGAGTACTAAAATCCATTACTAATTGTTAATTTATATTGCAAACTGGTAATGAATTGTATCTTTGGGAAGAAACTATAAAAACCTAAGTGTAAACTCCTAAGGGAGACCAACAAATTAAACTTCAAACTCCCACTAAAGAAGACGGAGCTAGCTCAATAATTAGGTAAAAGAAACTCTAGGTAAAAAATCAAAGGAAGATTATAATTTACGAAAGCTAGACAAACAAGTACATAAAAGTAGAAATTTAGGCTTAGCTTACCACTATTGAAAAGGATAGTAGTAGTCCTGAATTGGTTTTTCTTAGGGAGAGAAGAGAGAGGGGTGACTCAGCTTTATTTCTATCGTGAGCATATGTAGTCTCTAAACTATTTTTTTTTTGGATTTGAAATTGATTTAATTAGTTAAGTTTCTTGATGTGAAGTGGAAAATATCAACCTAAAATCAATTGTCCAATCTTATGACAAAAAATTTAAAATAATAAAATTGGTTTTGAATCCTATAATTAGAGTGCACATGAGATCTATTTAACATAATTTATTAACGAATAAATAATGGTAGGATTACCATTACTTAACACACTTCTAAAATCACATAGATCATGGAAAATTTTAAAAATATAAAGGATACGATGTAGAATTTTTGTAAATACAAAAAGGAATCCCCAAAAAATATTTCTTTCAAGTACATAATTTTCAATGAAAACATCTATTATACTCATGATTTGGTATAAATAATTTAAATAATTAGTAGCAATAATTAATACATCCTCCGTTTCTTTTTAATCAACTTACTTCACTTTGACATCAAATTGAATTAGCTAACCTTCTATTGGGAAATATACTAGCAAGCACTTCTTCTTCAATTTTGTTCCAACTTCCCTTGATATTGAGATTAGGATTTATTATTTAGGTAAATACCAATTTGAAAACAAAGTTGAGGGTTTAGGCCGATTTCAATTGACATATGCTTTGCCGCTTACTTTTAATTGTTTTGCATCATTATGATATAATGAACCCTAGTTGCTTTAATAAAGTTTTTTTTGTGTTCAAACTCATTGTCAATTATTGAAGGGAAAAAACCCGTCAAAAAAAAATTATTGAAGGGAAAAAGGAGATAATAGAAATTAAGTGAAGAAGAGAAGAAGAGACAAATAGGGAGAAAAAAGTTTTTTTTTTGTTTTTCATCACATTTTTTTGACTTTTTCGGCCTTTTGATAATGGTACTAATCATCCATAAAGTTCATATAAAGTAGTTGTTTTTCATAAAAATAATATATATTTCTGTATGTGCAGTGATAGAGAGAAATAATTGTCCACAACTTTTCGTCCACAACTTTTCGTCCACATACTAATTATATATATATTATACGGAATTGTTCACAACTTTTCCTAAAAACCAACTATATGTAGGAGGATGAGGAAGAGGAGCTAGGGAGGAGGACGAGGTTGAAGAGGAGTTGGCAATGGAGGCGACGGTGGTGGTGATGGTGGTGGCAATAGTGGTGGCGGTGGTTGTTACGGTACTTATTAGTTTAGAATACAGAGTAAAAATTACGGGATATTGACGGCAAATAGCGTCACACCTCAAAAAACTAAACTAACATAACTTAAAATATTCCATTTCATAACTTACTTTATTTCTTCTTTTTTTTGTTCCAGAATACAAGCCCCAAAAAAATACTTAATTCAACTCACCCCAAAAATACCTTATTCCCAGAACTTACTATATTTCTTCTTTTATTTCATGGAAAACATTTATACAAGATGTTTGAATGTTGTAAAAATCTGAAGCAATATAATGATGCATCAGATTAATGTTTAAGATCCTTAATTAGATTTAGCATATATGATATCATAAATTAGAGTTGAAGACAACATAATTAATTAATTCCTATACAATGCACAATTTTCTACAATATAAGCAAACAATAATTTTCCCACAACAATTTCAAATTCCACAGAGATTAGAATAATTTATGAACAATTAATGACAGATAAACCTAAAGGCCTAGCTAGTTCGTCAATCTAGACAAATACAACAACTATATTAATTAAACTATGGCTCTTTATTTTTGCGCCACACTTACCAAACTTACATAAACCATGCATTTCATCAACAACAACTTCACATTCCTCTCACCATAAGATCATCATCACCCCCTATAAAAGCTCTAAAATCCTCCATAACAACCATATGATGATCATCAACAAAATAATCATATCCCCCAAAATGATCAGACGGTCCAAAACAGGCAGATAAATCAACCTCTTTATGAACTTGTTCATGCAATAAATCATCATTTATAATAACACCACTATCCTCAGTACTCGCATTCACTTGTTGGACCCCACATAATTGCTCGTCAGGCCAATCAAATACGGCATCGCGGCCTGTGAGCCCTTGAACAAGGTCTCGGAACTCGGCCGCGGTGGCCTGAAATTTCATAGGATTAGATATATGAACCACTTTTTAGTGGTTTGTTAATGGTGGTGGAAATAGTAGTATTAATATTATTATTGCATCTAGGTTTTCCCTGATCTTTTTGTAGTGGGTTTATTTTTTTAACACACCTCGTTTATTGCTTAGTTTGTGGGGAGGTTTAGATTGGTGAAAATTAGGGGTTTTGGGTAACTTCAGACATAATTTTTTTTGTTGGAAAGAAAAAAAGAACTTTTTTTAGGGATCAGAAAGTTTGATTTGGAGGTTTGAAGTTAGAGATGTTTATTATAATGGGTTTAGAGGGTAGAGAAGAGGTGATATTTATATGGTGTCGGTGGGTTAATGAGCTATGATTGGGTTAGCTTTGTTGTAGATGGATTGAAGAAAGATAATTAGATAAAAGTGGATAGGACAAGAAGAGAGGAAAATGGAAGAGCAAGGGTAGTGAGTGAGTGAAGTGACCTTATGAAAAGATATGAGCCACGTCCCTTCTCTCTCTCCTCCCTCCTTCAAATTTTGCCTCCACTTACCATCTCAGTGCGTGATGGGTAAACATTTTTGGGTTAATTTTTGGTGTATCCTTGTGTTTTTCGAATTCTCGTTGTATATCCGTCTTAGAGGTGATCATAGTAGAAGTGGATTTGGCAAAAAAATAGTATCGGGTCAAAAGTTCCGCGCCCAAAACCCAGTATTTCGAGGTCGGGTCAATCGGACTCTTCGGACCATTTCGATCCGAGCTAGAATTTATGACCTTTGGCAGATTTATGTTGCTTGTAGGCTTTTGCCCATAAATCGGGCTCGCACCGAACCACGGGTCAAAAAAAAACATGTCCGATACTCACCCATTTTTGAGTCGGGCCCAAATTGATCATCCGATCTAATCCGTACCCTTATAAAACTCTCGGATTAGTTTTAATTAATGTAATTGTTAATATTTTTGGTTTTCTAAAGTCTTTAATTCATTGATTAGACAGTATAAGCCTCAATTTTCGTTACTTTTGACGTCTTCAAATCGATTCATCTTGTAGTTTATATATCGATAAGTCGATATGTAAAGAGTCTTTTCTTCGATTTCTAAGATGACTTGTACTCTTCGCCTCTCGAAAGTCCTACTCTGTTCATTACTTTATTTTTCTTGCGATACTTTATTTCACCCATTTGGTTGTGCACATAGTTTAAGATAAAAAGATATGGGGGTGTTTGGCAATTAGAGTTTTGGAGCAAAAAGAGTTTTGATTACTTTTAGAGTTTTGACTAGTCAAAAACTCTAAAAGGTGTTTGGTAAAAGAGAGTTTTGAGAGAGTTTTGGAATAAAAACTCTCAAAATGAAAAGATCATAATAGGAGCTTTTTCTTTAGAGGATTAGGTAAAAATATATTCAATGACTTTTTGCCTCTAATAATAATACTACACATATGTATTAAAATGTCAATAAATGTCATTTCACACAAACAAATGGCAATAAGCTTTTAGCAATCAGTTAATTATTACCAAACACATTTATAAAAAAAATTATCAAATCGCTAATCAAATCGCTAAACAAAAAGTTAAAACTCTAACAACAAACTTTAAGCTCTAACCGCTAAACTCTAAACTCTATTTGCCAAACAGGCCGTGGTATGGAGTATGGACTAATAAAATAGAAATTGGAGTTAAAAGTTAGGATTTGATGAATATAGAGGTGGCTATGGCGTAGGTCTAACTGGACCCATCTTGAAGCTGACTCGTAGAAAACCGATCCGGTTCGGACCGCCGGATGACGGGGCCCAACCGGCCCGGAACCCCACAAACATAAGGGTTGATGGGTGAAGAAACCCGGAACCGACCATAGCGCTAACCAGGACTGTGAACAGTAGATCACCCCTGAATCGGACCGTGAACCGCACTCATCCCTGAATCGAACCGTTAAACTAGTTCTAAAAATGCATAAAAGTTCTTCATCCTCGGCCTAGTTATCAATAACACTAGTGTATATGGAAGGTATCGAAAATTATTTATTGTAGATATTAGTGCATATGCAATTAAAATTTAAAAATCAAAATGCTTTTCCATTTATGAAATAAAAAACTGGACCGGTGGACCAAACCTGACTCGGCCATCCCGACATGAGCCCCCGATCCGGGGCGGAACGGTTCAGTTTGAGAAAATTCAACCCTGAACTGAACCGAGACCGGACTAGTGGCTAACCGGGTCTCAGTTCAGTTCATGCCGAGCTGAATCGACCTTGAACAGCCTAGCCCAGCCCGTGGCCCAGGCTGTGGCCATATCTAGATGAATATTTAGCTCATATTGGATTGTGAGAGATAATGGAGTTGTAGTGGAAAATGGAAATTGCCATTTATTATTAAGTGGAGTCAACCCATTTAAGAGAATGGATAAAATATTGTGATATATCTTTAAAATGGAAGACGATATATAAATTAGGGCAAAAAGGAAGGTCTATTCTTTCACCTATTTTGTTATCAGTTGTGTGAATCTCCATTGAGATGAATGGTTTGTTATTAATTAAAAAATCATACTTAAGAATTAAGATGGTGTCATGGTATGGAGCTCTGACTAAGAGAAGCCATAAGTAGAATAGGAGTTATGATTGTAAATTTAGAGTCGATTTTCACTACCATAGTACCATGGATTATTATTGTTCCATATGTCTGGATTACCATCAATGATATCCTTCCTTCATCTTCACAACAAACTTCAAGCATAAGGATTTCCACTTATCTAAACTTATTAATATTAAAATTAACTTATAGATAGTACTCCATCCAGGTCTTTATTAGTTTACCGTATTTTTTTTGGGATGTCCCTTATTAGTTTACCCATTTCTTTTTTTATTTTTGGAATTGGATTCACTAACTTTCCATCACATACATTTAACTTTAATATAAAATAATAATTTCTCTTTCTTTCTATATCCCACAATATTATTTCTCAGTGAACTCAATGCAGCAAAAAACGGTAAACTAATAAAAACCGGAGGAGTATATCTTAATGTGGTTGGCTCTTATAAATTTAACGTTTTACATATTTTATATATGATAAAATTTAATTGTAATTGCAAATTAAACTTGAGTAACTCTTATTAATCTTAAACATAGGGCTTGTTTGTTCACCTCATTTTCAGTCTTTATCAGAAATAACAAGTTTAGATAATTTTAAGTAAATTTAGATAAAGTCTAATAAGTTTAGATAAGTTCAATTTAGTAAAAATAAGGTATGACATTCTCACATAATAAGTTCAGATAAGGTTTAATAAGGACTAATAAAGTCTAATAAGATTAGATAAATTCAAATAAGTTAGTTAAGTTCGGATAAATCCATATAACAAAAGTAAGTTGAATAGAAAGCACCCTTAGGCCCCTGTTCTTTTGGACTTATTTTTAGTTCAACTTTCTCGCATTCGGTTCGTTCTCGAATTTCGGTTCGATTCTTTTCGGTTTAAAGAACGGGGCCTTAGGCCTGTTCTTTTGGACTTATTTTCGATTCGATTGTTATTATTATTATTATTATTATTATTATTATTATTATTATTATTATTATTATTATTATCAATTCTTATTATTATTATTAATTCTTATTATCATACTAATTATTATTATTATTATATTAAATTATTAATTATTGTTATTATTAATATTAATATTAATTATTATTGTTAATTAATATTAATATTAATTATTATTGTTATCAATTATTATTATTATTAATTATTATTAATTATTATTATTATTATTAATTATTAATTTAATAATTATTAATATTAATACTAATTATTAGTATTATTTTTTGTATTTTTTAATTATTATTAATTATTATGGTAATAATTATTAATATTAATTATTATTATATATTTTTTCAATTATTATTATTAATATTAATTATTATTATTTATATTAATTATTATTATTATTGTATTTTTTAAATTATTATCATTGTTATTATCATTAATATTAATTACTATTATAATTATCATTATTATTATTATTATTATCATTATTTTAAATTATTATTATTAATTATTATTAATATTAATATTAATATTAATTATTATTATTAATTATTATTATTATTATTAATTATTATTATTATTATTTCGGTTCGGCCAGGTTCGGTTCCGTTTAGTTTTTCTCGTTCTAAAAGAATGGGGCCTTATTCAGTTATTCTATTCGAAATTTGTTGACTCCTACAGGGTGCGTTTGCACCTTAAAAAATTAAGTTTCGGGTCCAATAAGTTCGGTTCCGGTCGGATAAGTTCGGTTCGGTTCGGATAAGTTTCAATCGGGTCCAATCGGGCAATAAGTTCCAATCGGTCTAATAAGGTCCAATAAGTTCCAATCAAGGTGCAATAAGTTCCAATCGTGTCTAATAAGGTCCAATAAGTTCTAATCGAGTGCAATAAGTTCCAATCGAGTCTAATAAGGTCCAATAAGTTCTAATCAGGTGCAATAAGTTCCAATCGAGGTCTAATAAGGTCCAATAAGTTCTAATCGAGTGCAATAAGTTTCAATCAGGTCTAATCGTGTCCAATAAGTTTCAATAAGGTCCAAATAATCAATGATCAATAAATATTTATATTATTGTCCATTATTTTATTATTCATATCACTATTAGATGATTATGTTATTATTAGAATTTTAATTAAAGTACTACAATGATTATATCGTATTATACTTGTATTATTGTCCATTATTTTATTATTCATATTTACTATTAGTGATTATATTATTATTAAAAAATATTATAATCATGGTTAAATAAGGTTAACAATAATAATATCATAATTACAATATTTTGCAATTCGTCTTTAAATAACTAGAGATAATAACATGTTTTCGTTACTAATAACAATGAGTTCTACTACTTTAGTCATAAAACTAAGTGGAGTGAGAGATAAATTTTTCCATATGTGGCAATTTCTCACTTGTTAGCAATAAATGTTAATCAACTTTTGATTTTCTATTAGTGCTTTATGAAATCAAAACAAGACTATTAGATATATTAGTGGTGAAAGTTATGTATAGGCAAAAGTATATAAATAGTATTTTTTTTTTTTGTTAAATTGTTTATCATAAGAGATAATTAATAATAATTATTTTTTTAAAGGGCTGAATTTTAATAATTATTACTTCATAATAAATTTTGAGGGCTAGTATTTACGTTAGGGGTAATATTTATGTTATTACTCATTAATGTTTTTTTCTAATAAGGTCAAATAAGTTCCAATTAGGTCCAATAAGCGTCCAATAAGTTTCAATCGCGTACAATAAGTGCCTAATAAGTTTCAATCGCGTAATAAAGTCTAATAAGTTCCAATCAAATTGATAAGTTTGATCAGGCCCATAAGTTCCATCGGGTTCAATCGGGCCGATAAGTTGAATCAGGCCCAATCGGAGTTTAATAAGTTCGATCGGGCTTCAATTCGGTTCGGATAAGTTCGTTCGGTTCCAGTCAAATAAGTTGAAGAGCACCCTAAATCTAATCTATTTTAACTTATTCAAAATTTCAAACCTATCATAGAAGAAATAAGTTGAGGGGAGAATTGGGTGCCTGACTCCTCGTAGCTAGGGTAAGAAAGTGTAGCAACTCCATCTGACGCGCTAGAACATAAAAAAAGGTGCGCATGCATGTGGACTACTGGAAATTAAACCAAAAAAGGACGGGTCATTTTCAATCACTTTGAGCGTATTTTCAAATACACTTGCGTAGTTGCGTGCAGTTGCAGCAAACATCAAAGCCACTGTTGTGCTGCCCACTTGAACTCTTTTGCCACCAAATAAATTTAGTAATATTAATATTTTAGTCTTTAGATATTATAGAACACAATAAAGGACACTTGGACTCCTCACATTGGCAAAGTCAATTACTGTGACGTTGTAGAGAGAGGAGGTTGTGACATCATATATTCATATACGTTGCCTTGGCCGCCTCAGCTGGTATCCGGGTGTCCGAATGAGCATCTTTTTATTTCCAAATAAATATCTACTGTGTTTGTGTCTGTGTCTGTGTCTGTGCCTGTACCTGTGTGTGCTCATTATTTTACACCCTACTGCGGCTACGTCCAGGAGTTTTTTTTTTTTTTTTTCACCTATTACTCCCGTTTTTTATTGCTACATTATTGTATGCTGATAATTTCAAGCAATGCCACTTTCAAGGTTTTTTGAAGGGTATTTTTGACCAATTTAATGTAAAATAATAGGAAAAAGTAAAAGTAATATTTTTGTGGAAAAAGAAAAAAAACAAATACTTCCTTCGTTTTTTTTTTTGTTACATTTTCCATATATGAGTGTTTACTTTTTAATTCGCTACATTGTTTAACCTTCCTTATTCGGCGATTTGGCCCACCATAAAGATCACTTATTATATTTGTTTTTCCCCTTTTTCCAAAAAGTCTTTTTTTACCTTTTCACTTTTTTTCATTATTTTACATAAATGGGGTAAAAGTATCCTCCAAAAACTTGAAAGTGGCGTTGCGCTTAAATTTATGCAAGAGATACAACAACGTAAAGAATTAAAAAAATGGAGGAGATAATAAGATACTTTATAGTGGTGCAAGAACTCCAAATAAGGAAAGTTTTAAACAATGTAACAATTAAAAAAACAAACCATATAAGGAAAACGTAGCGAATTTAAAAAAAACGGAGGGGTATTTTTGCTATTTTGAACTTCACATGTGTGTAGCCATTCATTGGTCTAATTAATATCATATGGTTCAAGGTATTCCTCACGCAAATAAGCTATTTATTGTTATTGTTGGAGATCTATATGGACATGCTAGGCTAGTGTTATTCTTGGTAGCACTACTACATACACTATTTTTTTATTTCGGATATTTCAATATACATTTAATCATTTCTCTTTTGGATATTTCACAATACATTTCCTCCTTTCAAACATAATCACATACATAAGTTTGAAATGCAATCACAACCCTCTCTCTCACTTTGGTTTGTGTGTCATATAGAAATGGTGCATGTATTGCGAAATGGAGGTAGTAATGGTTAGCTAGTCTTAAGTCCCATTAAATGATTCTTCCGTAACTTGAGAATATTACGGGGGTTGGTAGTGACATTTTCTCGGAAAAATTCATTGCGGTAAAGCCATAAAACCCATAGAGTGATAACAAAGGTGACCGCAATTGAGAGGTCGTTATATCCTTGGGAGATAAGTGTAAACACAAATTTTAACAAATTACGCAAAAGGTAGTCAACATAAATGTAACAAAATAGTCAATTTTATTGATTTGAATTTATGAGTACAATCTCTAATATTTTCTCCTCTCGATTCAATCTCCACTTGAATTTAATAAATTCATGAACTAATTTGGTGAGTTCACGAACTATTGACTTGACTTTATTGAATGAGGGCCATCAGAGGTCTGATCTCCGCCCAAGGTAGAACTTCTGAGTAGAACGCACGTTGAATGCTTTGTTGTTCTTCTTCTACGGAAATGATTTGATGTTGATTTGTAGTTGCTCACAAACAAATATGATCTTCTTGAATAAGGGCCTCCCAGGCTTGATCTTCTTCAAGTTTCGTCATCTAGAGTTGAACGGGCTTTGATGCTTGTTGTTCTTCTTTTAGTTTGAGGATTTGATTTGGATGTGCGGACTTAGAGAGTATGGACAGCCTTTCTCTCTCTCTGTAGTCTTCGTATTTCTCCCTCTCCGGCTCCGGAGTCCGGTTTCTTCTCCTCCTTTCTAAATGAAGAGTGGACAACTCTATTTATAGAGCTTTCTAGGGTTTAGGGTTTGAATAGTTCATCTCTTGGCCGTCATCATTTAAATGGCCCATTTCTTTATTATTGGACTTTGACCCATGCATTATAAATGATAATCAATTAAAATAGACCAAATATACTCATAGGCTCAAATTAATTAATTTTACTTATCATTTATATTTTTATATAAAAAGTCCATAATATTGACTTTAATGAGTCGAAATGATGATGTGGCATTTAATAAAATTTTTCGCTTTCAAATTGCTCCTGAGACATCAATGCATCTGTAATTTGAGTGTTTAAGTGTGATCGAGTCTCGATATATTTTTTTACCATCAAAAACAAATTTGTATTGGCTTTATTTTATATGAGACAAATTAGCTAAGGCTTATGGCGAAGAATACTTTAGTTGGATCAAAACCAAACGGCAACATGTTGTACGTGGACTTCTTTTTCTTCTTCTTACAATTCCATGCTTGCCCATTTTCAACTTCACAACTCACAAGTAGATTAGCTTGATATTTTCCTCTTTCATCCTTTAAATTATCTTGTTGGAGATAATATTAGATGGACTTGAGATATACCAAATCCCACGGAAGGCTCAACAACTCTAAGGATAAGCACGATAATCTCAAGCTTGTTGAAGTTTGTTATGCACATAAATTCATGGAACTTATACCCAACTTTATGGCTATAAATACCACTATATATTGGAGGAGTTTTATCATCCAAACTGCATAGCTGAGTCACTGAAGTCATGCCATCAACAAGAAGACATTCAGGGAAGGAGCCATCAATGATGAGCCGCCGACGTGGTGAGACGCCATAAGAAGGAATGCATGAAAGATGCACTTGCCTTTTCATTTATTTTCTTTGTTCTCCATTTTTATTTTATTTTTGCAGGTTACAGTGCTACGAGGAGTACTTGAAGCTATGACGTGAACATTTCTCAAGCCAAGAGGAGTACTTGAAGTCATGCCGTCAACCTCTCTAAGACATACAATTTTCCATGAACCCGAGCCAACGCCACTTTCCATACTTGCACTGCCATAACTGCATTGACTGAACCCTTTCTCGCCACCATAACAGCACTATTCCTGGAGCCGTGGGGTCGAGCCGACGTAACGTCATTACTCACCCACCACCGTTTTGACACCATAGAAAAGGAAGGAGAGTGAAGCCAGTCTTGACGCCAATACGCCATCCTCGAGCAATTTTTGGAGCCTTCTTGACGACCCATATTTCATGCTTGGAGAGACCACAATGGGGTTTGTTGATTTAACTTTCGCCAGTTTGCCTTGGTCATTACTATACGAGAAAGAAGAAGGTATGATTTTTTTTTAACCAACAATCTTTCGGAATTGGTGGTGCCCTTTCTAGAACAAATTTTTCTTTTTTTTTTTTTTTTTGGTTTGAACTTCTGTTGCTTGTGTTTTTTTTATTTGTCATGGTTTTGTGAGGATAAAAGAAAAGAACAGCAGAAAGTTGTGAGACATGGATGTAGAAGTGGTTTTGTAATGTGGGTTTTTGTGTTTTTTTTTTTTTTTTTCCAATTTCGTGGCTTTTGTCCAGCTATGTTGCCTGTCTCAAGACTCAAATCACTCAATGATTCCTATATACCTTTGATAAGTATCACATGGTGATAAATTATCATGATATGTGTGTTACTTTCCATTCCTTATCACTGTTGTTTTTTTTTTTTTCAAAATCTTCCACTCAGCAATTACATCATCCTTGTTGACTTGCTGTACCATCCTTGCAACTGGTCAACATTGATAATGTTGGAGATGGTTGTTCAATTTGCAGTGAAATCACGATGTGGGAGAATGGAGATTCTAGGCACAACTCTGGAGTAGTCATCAATTTCTTGTCCCACGAAATCTACCGTCAACTTTGATGCTTCAAGCCTTTTGTGGACCCAAAATCCTATCAGCCTCAGAAATAAGGGCATTTTTGTAGGGAACTCCACCTTTGGTAAGTGAAGAAAGAACAAGAGTAAAAATGGGAGTCTTTATCTTAGTCTTTGAGGTCACAAGGGAAACATGTTGTTCTCGCCGCTATTGTGATGTTGGAGGAGTTGTCATTCTTATCGTGGATCCATCTTCTAGATGTTGCGGAGGAACAATTGAGCTATCATTTTCGACGTCATTATAACAATTATCATGAAATCCAACCAGCACTATCATTATTCCATTTAAACCTCGTTTAATTTGACATGACCCTTTGTGGCTAGAGTTTGATCATGGTGATCCTGTGCTTAGGAGCTTTTTCCAAATCTTTTTGTATATTGTTTGTTTTTCAAAAGTGTTGGTGCATGAAGCTTACTCCAACATTCATTTCTTTCAGATCTCTGGTGCTTGAAGGCTTTCTCCAGATCTCAAGGAATGAGTTAGTGCTTTCGAGCTTTCTCCGAACTCATCGTCCGGCCTTTTGCTCTAATCTTCGGTGCTTGACATCTTTCTCCGGGATCTTAAAAAGTTTGCTAGAGTGTTGGTGCTTGAGAGCTTTCTCCAATCTCCATGTTGAATTCTTGGCGAATCGCCGGGTGCTTGGAAACTTTCTCCCGAATTTCGAGGAAATTTGATGAAGTATTGGTGCTTGAGAGCTTTCTCCAATCTCCATGCTTAACATTTTTGTCGAATCTCGGTGCTTGGAAGCTTTCTCCGTGTCTTCGTGGAATTTTGATGAAGTATTGGTGCTTGGAAGCTGTCTCCAATCTTCGAACAAACGACAATTGATTTCGTGCTCATCGTTCATCATTGTAAATCTCAGAGGTTAAGGCGAAACGATTTCAACGTTCCCATGCCCCCAAGTTTGGTTTTTTTTTTTTAATGTGGCAACACTTGAATAAGCTAAGATACTCAAGATGCCTACGTACCAAATAAGTATTCGATATGTGCTTATTTGAATCAAGCCAAACGTAGTTCAAGGTTTTGATTTTTTTTTTTTTTTTTGGGGTTTGATTGCGTTTAGTCTCTTGCTTAGGAGTGATTTTTTTGTTTTTGTTTTAGGTATGCAGTTTATACTCTTACTTATGAGTTTTTTTTTTTTGGGTATTTTTGTCCGTTTGTGAATTTCTTTTTTTTCACAAGGTTGCGGCCATGAACAACAATCGACGTAGATGTCTAATCATAATTCTCTTCATGGTTGGCGATGGTCATCTCCATTTCGTGAGCCCGAGTTGCCAGTTCTTGGAATGTGTTTGGCTTAATTCCTTGCTATATGTAAGCCGGGTCCCGGTGCATGCCTTGGGTGCACAACTCTACAAATGATCCTTCGCATGTGTGATCTTTGCATCGAAGACACAACGTTCGCCATCGATTGATATATTCTATGACGAGCTCATCCTCCAAACCGGGTGGTTTGTGTCAACTTCGTCATGCCGACAATACGACGAGTGCTTTCAAGAAACGATCCGTAAACGCTTCTTCCATTTGTTCCCGGTTGTCAATTGATCTAGCGGCTAAGTCGGTGTACCAATCGAATGCCACTCCTTTTAAAGATCGAACGAATCGCTTCACAAGTAGGTCTCCTTCGGTACTGCAGATTACAAGTTTCAATAAAAGTGTGCTATATGTTGCTTGGGATTGCCAATGCCATCGAAATGCATGAATTTGGGAGGTTGATAGCCCATAGGCATCTCTAGGGCATCAATTCTCTTTGTATAAGGCTTGGTGTAGTGGGTGTTCCCGTTAAAATCTCCATCAAGTTGGCGTTTGACAGCTGTGGCTATCATATCTTGAATTTGTTGGAAATTGAATGAATCACCATGGAGCACTCCATCCTTTGCATTAGGCTTTGACCTCCTGCTAGATTCGGATCCACCACTATCGCCTTCACTTTCATCACTTGGACGTTTCTCGAGTTTCTTTGTCAGAGCAGCAAGTTGTTTGCGTTGGAGTTTGATTTGTGCTTCTTTTTCCTCATTCTCTTTGGCGAGTTTGTGAATGAGCATCTTCATGTTTGCTAATTCTTCCTCCATGGTATTTGCTTCAATGGTCATGACACTTACATTAACAATGTCCGTTGCTCTATTGGTTGACTCGCCAAAGGATCCATGCTTGGAGGAAAGGATTTGTTGGCCATCATGGTTGAATGAATTTGCTTCGTTGCTTAAACGGAGAAAGAGATGAGAGGTAGAGATTGTCCCACCGAGCGTGCCAAATTTGTAAACACAAATTTTAACAATGGTCTCGCAAAAACGAGTCAACATAAATGTAACAAAATAGTCAATTTTATTGATTTGAATTTATGAGTACAATCTCTAATATTTTCTCCTCTTATTCAATCTCCACTTGAATTTAATAAATTCATGAACTAATTTGGTGAGTTCACGAACTATTGACTTGACTTTCTTGAATGAGGGCCATCGAGGCTTGATCTCGTCCAAGGTCGAACTTCTAGAGTATAACGGCACGTTGAATGCTTGTTGTTCTTCTTCTACGGAAATGATTTGATGTTGATTTGTAGTTGCTCACAAACAAATATGATCTTCTTGAATAAGGGCCTCGGGCTTGATCTTCTTCAAGTTTCGTCGTCTAGAATTGAACGGCTTTGATGCTTGTTGTTCTTCTTCTAGTTTGAGGATTTGATTTGGATGTGTAGACTTGAGAGTCTCCTGGAGCGGCTTTCTCTCTCTCTCTCGTAGTCTTCCGTATTTCTCCCTCCCGGCTCGGGAGTCCGGTTTCTTCTCCTCCTTTCTAAATAAAGAGTGGGCAACTCTATTTATAGAGCTTTCTAGGGTTTAGGGTTTCTGAATAGTTCCCCTCTCTTGGGCGTCATCATTTAAATGGCCCATTTCTTATTATTGGACTTTGACCCATGCATTATAAATGATAATCAATTAAAATAGACCAAATATACTCATAGGCCCAAATTAATTAATTTTACTTATCATTTATATTTTTATATAAAAGTCCATAATATTGACTTTAATGAGTCGAAATGATGATGTGGCATTTAATAAAATTTTCGTGCCTACAATAAGATATGAAATTAAGTTTTTTTTTTTTTGCCCGGGAGCTTATATTGATATATATCGGCGGTTGGTCTTCAGAAGAGACCGCCTACTTTTAGTTTAAAATTAGGCACGGCCCAAGCCCAATGTTAAGAAGAGAACATGCCACCTTTTATAATATAGTGACTAGAATCTATTAGGGACCATTTTAATCTATTTCGTGACCGGTTTAATCTATTCGGTAATGACATTCTCTAACCCATCCAAATGACTAGTTTCATCCGTTCGGTAAGACTTTCGAGTTATTTTTTTTTGAAATTGTCTATTGTATTAGTTCGAGGATCAAGAAAACAAAGGAATAGGAAGATAATGGATCACTAGGATAGTGTTGGGTTAGAGTGAAATGGAATGGGTTTGTTAGAAAAATTTAGTTTTAGGTTCGTCTAATTTTATGTTAAAATTAGACCGCCTATTCTAATAATTTGTGATATATCAGAGGCTATTTCAGCACAAAGACCCCGATTGCTAGATCTCCATATCTAATTTGAGATTGAGTAGTCTCTAAAAATATGGTCAAAGGTTTCGGAGAAGAGTTACAAACCGCATATATTCGAGACTTTTATCTTTCTCTTTACTTGAAATGTTTCCAACAAAAGAATCTCCTTTTTCTTGAAACATATTTACCTTCCATAACTTTTCCCAGAAGGATCAGGAGTAATAACTAGGCCGTTTTGAGAGTCTAACAAGAACCAACAACCTGGTTTGATTGAAAATGACCTAATTTAGTAAAGTTCCAAGCGATAGAGTGTTAAATAGGGACATAAGGGATGTGAGTTGCTAGGATAGATTCCTGCAATGTGTTATTTCACAAAAAAATATTTTTTAAGGCGGCGATGTTTCATAGGAACACAAGATAGGCATGGTTGTTTAATTGTAATATTATTTCACAAATAATAATGTATCTACTTAACATAAACTTAAAATGTTAGGTTATCATATAAAGGCATGTTAGGGTTTTATTCTAATACCGCAAGTGAACGATGTCGTAGCACATACGGGTCGAACTTGAGGAGGTGTGCAAGATTAAACACTACTTGATTTTAGATTATGAAATAGCTACACAATTCGAAATTAAGATGGGTTTTAAGTAACTAAAACTAACTAATAACAAAAGATGACAAACGATAATAACTATGATTATACACTAAGATTGAGCATCACCACTTTTATAAATTGATCAAAACATGACTCACATCCCAGTTATTCAATCATAACTTATCAGGTCATATTGAAATTCCTCCATAACTCAGCAATAAAGCATTATTGCGAACTGAAACTAAATCCTGAGTCATTCCAGAATACCTAAAGCTCACTTTCGTGATAACAAAAGGTCTAACCGGCGTATGCGTCTCCCTATTTTCATGGCTTACCTACATAATTATAAGCATTAAGAGCCAATGTCAAAACAATTCCCAATCTTAGTTCTCGGCAATTTTCATGGGAGAATTTAAATCGGTGACATAAATTAAGACCCAACTTGTCGTTGTGAACTCAATTAACAAAATAACAATCTAGCAACAAACAAGTCCTAATTTAACTCCAACTTTCATTGACAATATAAAATTAGGGTAAAACATGATGCAAAATTGACTACAAAAACAATCTTATCAAACCCTAAGCATATAATTCAATAACATGTGGGCTTAGAAGAAATTCTTATGATGAATACATACTAGGCTCAAATCAATCTTAGATAAAAAGACAACTCATAATTTATAGTAACAAGAACAATAAACTCAATTAAAAACATTATTGAAATAAAACCAAGATCGAAGGAAAAGAATAAAACTTCGATGTCCGAATATTGGATAAATACGCAAGCTTGAATCTCCAAAATCCAAAGAAAACTCAATTAGGGTTAAACTAACGATAACGTAATAAAGTCTGAAAAGTAAAGGAAACAATCCGAATTATTTATATTTTCCAAAACAAAACAAAATAAAAATAACAAAATAGCATAAAGGAAAATTGTTTGCCCGCATCCACCGTGAGCCGCGCCACATACCGCGAGTCGTGCTCCTGACCGCGTATCGCGGTAAGCTCTCTGCGTTGGACCACGAGTTGCTGCCAAATCCGCGAGTGGCCCTTCGTCAACTCACTTTCTTCCATGAACTCTTCAAACATATCGATCTTGGGCTCCTTAAACCTTGTGCGAGGCCCGTAGACTTCCAACTCCGCTCCAAAGTACCCCAACTCCACCTAAGTTTCCCTTGGGCTTTCAAAAAGGCCCAAAATCCTATATGTTCACATAAACACCCAAATCTCCCCAAATTCCACAACTTAGCCATAAATCACTAAAACCCAACACCAATTGCATCAATTTCACCTCAAAATGCGCCAAATAAAAGGTGAAATATGTACTTAGCAAGGTAAGATTTTAAATCTCATCCTCAATACTCATAGGGCAACTATATTTCCCTCCTCAATATTCGTACCCCACTTGTTGTCCTTATGTATAACATATGTGGGGATGATTGTATATTTAATCCTTATCCAAATCCCTCAAAAAAGTTATAGTTTACTTTTTCTGTCTACAAACCTTATAGATATTAGGAAAATGGTTTACTTTTCTCATATGTTTATGAAAATATTATTAGTTGTTAGGAAATGTAAACATAATATCTTTGTCATAACTCATAAGCATATTAGAAAAATATAATATTGCCGCACAATATACTGCTTTTATGATATTTTTAATTGTTTTTTGTCGTCTCCCAGATACATCTTTGAACTCCGTCATAAAAAAGATACATATTTGATCATATCTTTAGTTTTATATTTTTAATGAATTATATAATGCAAATATACTTTGAAAAACATCCAACTAGATCTCACAAAAAAAAACATTAACAATATATTTATATATCAACACTTTGTGAAAGTCAACATGGTGAAAGATCTTCAACTTTCACCGTGTTTTTCGGATGTTATAATCAATTTGAGACGAGATATAGTAATATACGGACATAGGATTCATTTGGTCTATGAAAATACGTCTTAACTTACTTATTTGAATTAAGAGAGTCACTTGAAAAATAGCATAAATAAATATGTTGAGAGGATCGAAGATAAGACTGTCTCATTTGAAAATCTCTATCTTATAATGCCATTTCTTGACGCAGTTTGGTAAGAGGCATAAATGGTGGGAATGGAAATGCGTTATAGTGTAAATTTGTATTAGAAATCAATATCATTATCTATGGTAATGTTATTAATCCCAAGATATCAATTTTCTTCCTAAAATCTGCATTCTATCCATTACCACTTAGAATGTGGTATTGGGTGGTAATGGAAATTTATAAAGGGAAACCCATGTTTTGTAATAAACTTTCATTTATGGTCATTGACATGAGAAGCTTATTTACAAATTTACACTAAATTTCATTACCATAACCATTACCATTATTTATAACCACTAACCAAACTGGCGTCGTGAGGGAGTTTGGTATCCACATAAAAATACTAAAATACACTCACTTACATAATAATTAAATTAATTTTATAAAGTGATGCAAACATTAGTTTTTTTTGATAATTTTTTGGGTCGGATTTATTAAGGCACGGGGAGGCCCAGATCTTGGAGAAGTAAAACTCTAGTTCGGTGCATACAATCGGCGAGAATGAGAGTGGACCCAGCATTCCACAAAACTAATGCATCCTCACGGGGATTTTAACACCAAGCTAAAAATTCATCCTTCCTCGATAAACCTTGTTTGGCCAAAGAATCAACCACTCCATTAGAGCCTCTTCCTTTGTGAGATATTGAAAGAGAGAGCCACGACTTGCAGGCGTTTGGATATAGTTGAGCATGAAATTGAGGTTCCATGGACCACCCTTTGTCAAGGTCACACCAATTCACAACATTGGAGGAGTCGACTCAATAGTGAGATTGTGATATTTGATTGAGTCCGAACTAATGGAGATTTGGACGGCTCTAAAAATAGCAAATACCTTAGCGGAGTTGATTTCCAATAACGGAATCGGGCTGGAAAAAAGGCAAACAAAGTTGCCCAAAGCATTGCGCAAATACACCCCCCAACCGCCGCATGATCAAGTCGAGGATCAAAAGACGCATCAACATTCCACTTAAATTGATTAGGTGGAGGTGGAGACCAAACCGAGGAGCACGCAGATGAGATGACCAATGAAGAGGGGAAGACTTCGACCATTTTAGGCAAGTTGGATTTTGAAGAACTTCGGATGAGGAGTAAGGAAAGCCCTCATCCCAAGCCTTTAGCCACCAACATAATCTAAGTAAAACCAAATCTTGCAATTCACGAAGAGAGGAAGAAGAATTGTTGAAGATTCTTGAGTTCCTTTCCTTCCACAAGGACCAAATTATGATGAATAAAGAAGTGTGCCAAATTTTCTTGAAAAAACTACCCTCCAATGAAGTGCCATCGATGAAAAGCTTCTCTAAGAGAGGAAGGGTGAACCCAAGAGAGGTCCCAAATTGCCGACCACCATGCCCATAGCAACCAAGAGAATTGACAATGAATGAGGAGATGGTTTGACGATTCAATATGCGAATTGCATAGCACACAAAGCGAATTCTCATGAGAAATAATTCCAAGCCCAGCTAATTTCGAACGAGTGTTGATTTTTTCCAAAATCGCTAGCCAAGCAAAAACTTCGATTCGGTGAGGAACTAGGCCTTTCCATACACCTCTCGATTATATCCACGATGAACATGGCCGAGCTTTTTGCAAGCTCTAAAGTTGCGAACTTGGTGAAAAATCTCCGATTTGTGGGGGGTCCAAGTCGGGGAATCATCCCTAGAGATCTAAAGTTACCGATTTCAACAACTTAAACATTGCGGCCCATTCTTCCTGATCACGTGGGCGCAGCACACGACGCCATGGTATTAGCCAGTGCCATTCAAGTCCATCCCATACACCAAGGGATGCAATTGTGGCTGAAGTATTGATGCATATAGAAAAAAGCCTTGGGAATAAAACTTTCAAAGGAGCTTCACCAATCCATAGCTCGTGCCGAAATGAGTAAGATTGCCTCGACCCACATTCTTGCGGATTTTTGGAGCCCAATTGCTTGGCAATCGGGTGGTTAAGGACTGTTTTGCGTATTGATTTCCACGGGCCCCCACTATTAGGGATAGTGAGGTCCACAAAAGTGAGAGAGGAAGTGTAGCCATACTTATTTGAAATTATAGATCTCCACAAGGCATTGGGCTCATTGAAGTACCTCCAAAGCTATTTAAATAGTAAGGCCAAATTCTATGAAGCAAGTTTCCAACTCCAGAGACCTCCAAGTAATTTTGGTAACTCTAGGCGAGCCCACGCAACAAGAGAAAAAGCTCGCTTATCTCCCAACCCGCTCCAAAGAAAATTTCTTTGAATTTTTACCATTATATCTATGACACCCTTAGGAATAGGATAAATAGACATAAAATAGAGCGGGAGACTAGATAGAGAAGCCTTGATCAATGTAAGTCGGCCTCCAGATGGATAACATCTTGCCCTTCCATGTTGCAAGCTTACTATGCATACGACTAATAATGGGCTCCTAAGAGGCCAATCTAGAAATATTGCCCCCAATAGGCAATCCGAGATATGTGAAGGGAAGAGACCCAGTACGGCAAAGAAGAATATTAGCCCGTATGAGAAAGCCACGAGTCATCCATATTAATTCCATAAAGAGCACTCTTATGGAAATTCACACTAAGGCCCGAAGCGCAATATGAAAAGCAATGAGAGTCTTTTTAATATTGCATAAATACTCGAGATTTGGAGGACAAAAGATGATAGTATCATCCGCATATTGAAGATGCGAGACAATGATACCATTTGGTCGAGTAGCTACACCTTCCCATAATCGAAGATCCAAACTTTTTTCAATAGCAAGTTGAGAGATTCCCTTTACCAAGTTGAATAAGAAACGAGAGAGAGGATCGCCCCGCCTTAAGCCTCGATGAAGTTTGATAGGAGGCGATGGAGATCCATTAATCAAAATGGAAGCCGAAAGTTGTCATAACGCAAGAGTACTTGATCCAAGAGCGCCACATGGGGGAAGCCCATTTGCTCTTGCACCCAATCTAGAAATCCCCAAGATATACTATCAAAGGCCTTATGAAAGTCAAGTTTCAACATTGTTGCTTTGGATTTATGGCGATTGCAAGACTCAATTATCTCACTAGCAATCAAGGCCCCATTAAGAATTTGGCGCCCTTCCTATAAATGAGGATTAGAGAGGTCCCACTAAATGATCCATCACTTGTTGAAGTCTTCGAGCCGGGATTTTGGAGACAATTTTTGTAAATACAACCCACCATGCTAATGGGTCTAAAATCTTTGAATCCAAGAGGGAGTCAATCTTTGGAATCAAAGTAATGAAGGTAGTATTGCAACCTTTGGGGCAATTGAGATGTGGCCCAAAACTTCTCAACTATGTCATAAATATCATGTTTTATCACCTCCCAAGATGATTTGACAAAGTTGAAATTAAAGCCATCGGGCCCCAGGGCCTTATTTCCATCACGGGGAAGCCACCGCTAAATCAATTTCCTTGTGTGAAAAGGCTCGGTTAACATTGATACATGGGAGGAGAGAAGGCGCTTGAAATCAAGATTTTCAAATCTTGGCCGGAACCGATTTCTTCTCTGAAGATATTTCAGAAATGTGAAACCGCTTCCTTTCTTATACCTGCAGGATCAACACAATTAGTATTATCAATCAATAGAGAGGATATTGAATTTTTTCGTTTTCGGATGGAGGCCATGGTATGGAAGAATTTGGTGTTTCGATCTCCTTCTTTTATCCACCTTGAGCGTGAGTTTTGAGCCCAATAAGACTCTTTTCGTTTCGACCATGACCAAAGATCAAGTTGTGCAACTTTTCGAGCATGTAGTTATTTTTCCTCAAGAGACCTAGGTCATTTGATATTGAATCTATCTGCTGAATTTTTTCTTCCAGGACGCTTGATATTATCATCAATCAAGCCAAACTCACTTTTGTTCCGGGGACTTGAGATTCTCTTTCACGAGTTTAAATTTTTCGGAATCGGCGGTTCAAAGGCACTCTCCCTTGCTTTTCGGATAGTGGGCAAATAGTTTGGATGAGAGATCCAAGCAATTCATAAAACGAAAGGGTCCGGCCCCCAGTGGAGCTTGAAGATTGGACTAATAGCGGACAAGTGATGCGAGACATTTCGGCCAAGAATCGGAACGAGAGAGATTTGGAAATTTGTCAATCCATTCGGATGAACCAAGCACCGATCCAGTTTACTTTTGAGGTTTCCATGAAACCCGGTGAAAGTTCCATTATAAGGGAAAATTTCCATCAATTCTCTTGCTTGTAGAAAGTTGCGAAAATCGACACCCCTTCTATGTAAATAAATTGGCTACCCCTCTCGCGGGAGATAGGACTTCATTGAAATCCCTAATAATAAGCATGGGAAGATTGATGGCTTTTCGGAATTCGGTGATGTTATTCCAAACTTCCGCTCTCTAGTCGATGCTACACGGATTATATATGTTGATGATGGCACATTGGAAGTCAAGGAGGGAAAATTACCACATAGTGCAATCCAATTCCTTTCAACCCCGCATGAGTTCAAATTGAAAAAGAGTGTTTCCATAAAGAAAGCGTCCCCTGAGTTGCTAATGGAGGGGCTTGAGTGCCAACTTACATCATCATCGACCAAATTGACTTAATTAGTTTTGGATTAAAAGTTTCAGTTTTTGTTTCTTGTATGAAAGAGAAGAGGGGATTGTGGAGTGAGATAAATTTTCGTACTTGAGAACGTTTGATTCGGGCCCCAAGGCCCCGACAGTTCCATGATAAGACAATCATTAAGAAACTAAGATGAGTGGGAGAGGGAATAATCATGATTTAGATGATTCCCATTCAGCGAAATTGGCGCTGCAAAATTGCCGAGATGAGATTCTCAATGCAAGAAATAGGCCCATCGATCTTGAGACCTAGTTCGGTGGCTAAGCTAATAACATTTGCCGAAGTGATATTAGTGGAGGGAAGAGAGTTGGGTGAGGGAGGGAGAAAGGGGTTTGGGGAATATTTTCGATTTTCTTTTTGTAATTTTTTTGGTCTTTTTTGAGCATGTCTAAATTTAGCTTCATTGGGGATCATGCTCTCAAAACCGAGTGGAAACATTGGCCCGGAGGAAAGTGATGATGAGGAGGTTGAATTTTTGGATTTTTGTTGTTTGTGGAAGAGGACCAAAACGATTTGAAGTGTGAATGGGAGATGAGATAGATTTAGGAGAGGTTGGAAGGTGCACGTGATATGTTGGGCTTGGGAGGAGAGGGGGATCCAATATCATTGGAATTAGTCCCATTGGTAAAAGGCCTCGGCAAAGGATGCGGCTTTTTGTGGAGATTGAGAGGACATTGGGGAAAAGGTGCTTTTGTCTTTTTTGGAGTTCAAAGGGGAAAGGGCCAAAGGAATTCTTCGTGAGCTAATGATTGCAAGGCGGCTATTAATGATAGGATCATTAAAAATAGGCGGCTCAAAAGAAGTTTTTGGAAGCTCAAGAAAATTCTTGGGACTTACTCGTGGCATTGACAACATCATTGGGAAGTGAAGAGTTGACATAATTGCGAGTCCTTGGAAGGTGAATGGGGCGAACCGGAAAAATCTTCTTCACCGTCGGAAACCTCGTCGGAACACTTTTGTGGGTGAGAGCATTGAGCACCGGACCCCATTTCGGGGTTTGGATTTTAGGTTCTTCGAGACAAAAAATTTCGATTTTTCACCGTCAACATCAATGACCATTTTTTGTTGATGTTGAAAAGACGATCAAGGAGAAGTAGGAGTCTTGCACATTCGAAGTTTGAGTATTCAACGAGAGAACCCGACCAAAGACACAACCTATATTGTAGAAGTTTACATAGGACCGACTTGTGAGAGGAACTCCATAGACCTTGATCCAAGTTTCCTTCCATTTCGAGCAACGCCATTGTTGATTTCTCTTAATTCTATGAATCAAGCCATTTCTGTCCAAAATTGCCCTTTTGTCTTCAAGAGATGCAAAAATAACAAGATGAAGGCGACCCCCTAGGGGTTTAATGGTTATGCTAGTAACTCCTCTGTTAGGATATGATCATGAATTTAGGAAGATGACTGGGATGAATATGATATGGCAAGGACAATCCTACTGAAAATCTCGTCATTTTCATGAGACTTAGTACCCTTTAATGTAATTAATTGTTCACCTTCTAATTCTTCCTTTGTGAGTTCGTCTCTTATTTTTTCAACATTTTCACCCAGCCAGTCTAGAACTCATCCTTCTTAGCTGGAGTTGGATCGGGCAAAAACACTGCGGGGAAGGGTCTAATTCTTGTTGAGGAATGGATTGATACTTGGATAAAGGTTTGTTTAGGAGGGGGTTTGGGTGAAACTCTTGCATGGAATCCGTGATTGGGAGAATGATTTTGGTTGAGAGATGCATCTTTGTATGATCTATGGTCCCGGACGGTAGTTAACATTTAGGGGTTTTGGGGTATACATAGACGAAAGGTTAAGAGGGGAAGTGAGTTTTGGATTGATATTTGTGAGGTGGAGGGGATGGAAGTATCGGATTTGGCGTACAGACACCGCAAACGACCTTTGAAAGTTTTCTCCCATTTTCATGTTGAATTGCTAGTGCCTGGAGGAACTTGACAAGAATTGCACAAAGGCAAATCTATGGTGGCAAGTGAGGTCTAATTTTTCGGGAATGGAGATGTTTGCAATCGGGCCATAGATTTCAAAAGTTCTAGCAATATCATACTCACAAATGTTTGAGAAGGAGGAAATCTACAAAACAAGTTCTAGATGTTGAATGAGTTTTGATTTGGTTTTCCAGCGATGAACGGTAGACCAAGGGGCATCATGGAGGGAGGAGCTCACCTTTTCTCTCGGCACACTCATGCTTTTTTTTTTTGTGATGCAAACATTAGTTAAATAATGGAATTCACTAGATATGCACGTGATCATCTAATTTTTGCTGAATAGAAATGATATCAATTTTTAATTTAGAATAAGTTTTTTCACCTATTATTTGAGATTATTAGATGTGATAATATGTTTCTGATTTACTTTCGCAGGTATTACGTGTATATAAGATGAGTTTACCATAAGATAAGAGTGAATTGTGATTATTATTTTATTTTATTTTTGGTGCGAATGAACCGCGAGGCGGATGAGAATCCATCCCAAGATCACTTTCTGAAACCGGTAGGTAAGATCTCTAACCAACTAAGTTTATCCTCACTCTTAGTGAATTGTGATTATTTAACTCTATGCCATCAATCTATCCTATCGAACAAAACCGCCTACTGGTGCTCCACTATTAAGCTTCAAATGATACATGCCAGCCCAAATGCTTGGGATATTGGCACTATTTCATTTGTCCTCGTTTATGGGCCTTGTATGTTTTCATTCCCATTCAGCTTTAGCCCAATTACAGAAAATGTATTCTTTTTGGTGCTGCCACTTGCATAAAATGTGATTATGTGAAGAGACGAACAAATATAAAAGGGATAGTTTTTGCATTGTTTGATATTATTTCCCTGTTCCTATTTGATGTTCATATTTGAAATATTTCATTTGACGAGAGAGAAAAATTGGCCATGAGCTGATCGATATATATGCAAAAAAAAAATAGTCACGTGGACTCTCAAAAATTTATCATACACCCGGTTACACCGAAAGATAAGACACCTCAAGTCTATTTTATTACTCGTTCTTTCATTTAAAATCATTCAAATGAAGAAATATACTAAAAAAAAGGAGAGTTTTTTGTCAATAGGTAAGCTTTTAAAACATTTTAGTTGTGAGTAGAGTGACCAAAAAAAATTAATTGTGAGACAAGCATCGTTTAAAAAAATTTGGTTGTTATTTGGGACCCGAAACCCATTTTCCGGCATGTTCACGCGTGAGAAGTAAGGAAAAGGGTGGTGATTTAAGTGAAAAAGGTGGGTCAATGCGGAATGTTGACTTTTATGCCGGAAAATGAGTTTGGGTCCTGTATAACAACCAAAATATTTTAAAGCCTCATCTCACAAATTTTTTTTTTTTTTTGCACTGCCACAACCAAAATGTTTTAAAAGGTCCTTTGACAAAATCGGTCCAAATGAAGCGAAAATTAGTTTTGGGTGGCATATACGTAATCTGATACACCGAGTACGTGTGTATGATGAATGAACTCCATGAGCTCTCCTTAAATTCGTCTCTACTGGGTAGTTTTACAATGTGATCCTTTTTTGTCTCCTGCTTATTTAGTGTCATTTGTTAATTGTTAGCTTCTGTTTTGAATAAAAATCTGTAAGATTATATTGGCTTAGTGGATACTGGATAGTGGATACTATCATCTATATTAAGACTTAAAGGTCTCTGGTCTCATGTTCAAGTCTTGTAATGACAATATATTCCCAAATTGTGTGAAATCCATTAAGAGAAAGCGTCGCATGAAGTATAAACATTCTTGACAAATTATACTTGTTGATGGACCACATCCCCCAAGATAGGTCGCAGAGCTCTGTTCGTAAAAATAAGTCTGCAAGTTAGGCAGCATAATAACAACGAAGTTTTCCAATAACCCATGAATTTTTTTTGTTTACTAGGAAATGTGAAGGATAGTCAGTAAATACTCTCACTTTGCTACAAGTTTCCATCATAGAAAGACGGTGTTTTATTAGTAGTACTTATTGGAGTAATATGTTTATTAGAGTCTTATATTATATTCCTATCTCTAGAAATAGTTAGGATATCAGTTTAGTAAGGTTTCGATATTAGGTTGGATATATATATTCCTGCAAGTTTAATGAGAGGGTGTAAGTTTCCAATATTCCGAACCTTAACTTACTACTTAGTTAAAACCATATACTATCTTGTCAAGAACATGTATTTTTGGCACATAGATTAAAGGGAAGTCATACAGTGAATGGTTCCAAGAACAGTTAACATAGAAGAAGATAAGCCTTAGAGTGCATTCTATTCTCTTTAAAAACAACAAGTTCCAAATCTAATAAGTTTTGATAAGTTTCGATAAGTTTAAAATAATTTTTAAATTAGTTTAAATAAGTTTTAATTTTACTTCCCTCCGGTCCCATAATATAAATCCGTCACATTTCTTTTTGGTGTCCCAAAATGTTGCTCTTATTTTCTTTTTGTCAATTTATTTGAACCAAATTATTCTTAAGTTTCCTACACAAACTTTCCAAAATACCCCTACTTTTCTCTCAAAACATGTGACCCTAATTATTCTTTTACACCATTCCAACGAACATTTATCGCATTTTGATTTTGTTTAAAGGAAAAGAAAATAAATAACTAAGCTTCCATACAAAGGATCAAAAACACTTCATTAAATATATTTTTTGGAAATCCTACCACTCATTCCATTTTCGCTTAATTCGTGAAAAATGGTAAGAAGATTATATTATGGGACTGGAAGGGAAGATTAAATAAGGTTTGATACGTTCTAATATTTCTAATATGTTGGAAGAACTCCAATTGATTTTTATAATTTCACTTTAGATAGTTCATTAAAATACGCGTGAAAAGTTAACACACCATTATTTAAAAACTAGAATCACAAATGGTTGGGTGAACATTATAGATACAAAGCTTTTAGCACTAAACTAATAATTTGTTAAGAGTGAAATTGACATATGAGTTCCACATTGAAGAACGAGGAAGATGGTGACTAACACACCAGTGGCGGATCTAAGTATCTTTTGTATTGGGTGGACCAAAAGTTTCTAGTTAAAAAAAAATTAATATTAAAATATAATTTTATAAGTCACTCATAATGTTAAATAGTATCATAAATACGTATAACAAAATAAGATAATACTCCATCTATTTTTTATGTTCTACTCATTCTCTTTTTACATTCGTCTTTCTTTATTTTAATACTTGCATTTTTATTCAGGTTTAGGCATAATATAGCCCCCTTTTACCCTACCAAAATGGCCTATATAAATTAATTTATATTACTCTCCTTAATTCCACCAGAAAGACCCTAAAAAATAAAGAGCCCATATAAACTTGAAGGATAATTTAAAGCAATATGGATGAAAATGTAGCAAATATGAAAAAAAAGAACCAAAAATTTATTAGAATCATATTGATGAAAATGTAGCAAATATGAAAAAGAGCCAAAATTTGATTAAGTACAGTATGTAACATATGAGTATAACAATGATTTTTAAAATAAGATACTAACTACTTTGGAAAACTTGTTATTAGACCAAATGGCAGTAGGGGTACTTTCATTTTGAAAAAAATAAAGTAAAATGATTAGCAAGATAAAAAAAAAAAATCTAGCAATTTTTTCCCTAAATAATGCTAGGAAAATAAAATTCTCATTTTACGTCAAGATAGAAAATAATTCCCCCAATACCGTCCACATAAAATTGAAAATACGGAGAATTTTTATATTTTAATAGGATTTTTGCGAAAAGCTACCTTATAAATTCATTTTTTTGGAAAAACTACCTAATAAAAAAAAAATGTTGTGAAAACTACCTAATAAATTGTTTTTTGTTGTAAAAGGCCTACCTCGCACCCGAGTTGGGGATTGAATCTCGCATATCTGCGTTGTCCAGTATCACGTGAGGTTGCATTTGTGTTTTAACAAACCCCTAATTTTAATTTTTTCCCTTATTCTCCAATTTTGCCCCTTGCCATCATTGAATCAGGGAAGCTGAGTACTTTATCATCAGATTCATTTAACTCCTCATCACTGGACAACACAATATTTATTTTTTCTTCTTCAACATGTTTAGATCCCTTTCGTTGGCCATTATTTCCACCGAAGCTCCTGGTTACACTTTCATTTATGTCCTCATCAACATTCTCAACAAATATATCATCATCATTTTCATCCTCATAATCCCCATCACTTAAAAACTACATTACTATAATCCTCATCAGAACCATCAACTGACCCAATATCCCATTTATTGACCCACCCTTTGTTGATCCATCATCACCCTCTGATGATCCACCCTCACCTTCTACAATTGGATTCTCAATAGCAAACTTCTTTCATTTAGCAGAACTAGTAAGTTGAATGAATCACTTGAAGGGGGGAATTGGAGAAATTAGGGGAAAAGGTTAAAATTATGGGTTTATTAAAGCACACTTGCAACTCACATGGTTTGGTCAACTTTGGAGATTTGAGTCAACTCCCAACTCCGGTGCAAGGTAGTCTTTTACAACAAAAACAATTTATTAGGTAGTTTTTCACAACATTTATTTTATTAGGTAGTTTTTCCAAAAAAACGAATTTATAAGGTAGTTTTTGCAAAAAATCCTTTCTAATATGCAATATAAAACCGCTAAATATCAAATGGCTCAGAGCACTTTGGTAGGAATCATCGTCGACCTCAGGCCGGTTCAATCCCATCCAGTGCGGTACTGGAGGAGACCCCTTTACAACTCACCCTCCTCGCCAGAGTCTGCCGGCGCTCAAGGTTGGCTTTTCATGCGAGTGCGGCGCAATTTCAGCGTTATTCATCTTACAAAAAAATATAAAACCTTGAAATCAACTAGCGGTTGCATTCCCTCACTACCAAACCGCTAATTGAATTAGCGGTCAAAACATGTAAACCGCTAATGCAACTAGCGTTTTTGGTTCAAGTGAACCGCTAGTTGAAATAGCGGTTCCACACAACCTTTTTTTAAAAAAAAAAATCTCATAATACCAACGTTTCTCGACATTGTGTGGGTGAATCCACCTCAAAATTCTAGAATTCTTACTTTCTTGATTTTGAAAATATAAAAAATCAATACTTACTTTAAAAACAAATCTCAACACTGCAATCAATCCCCAAACTTACAAAAATCAATTACAAAAGCCAATTTATAAAATTGGGGATTGAAAAATTAGAGGAGAGACAGTCATTAAACTTACAAAATCAATTACAAAAACAACTTATATAATTAGGGATTAAAAATTAGGGAAGAGAAAATCCCTAAAATTACAAAATCAATACAAAAACAACCCTACAAAATTAGGAATTGAAAAATCCAAGGAGTGAAAATCCGGCAATGCGATGTTCGGTGGTGAAGTATGTATTGCAGTGGGGAGGGATGGGGTTGATACTGATGAAGAGATGATGAGAGAGAAGATTTAGGTGTGTGGCGTTTTTTGTGGGAGGGAATAGAAGAAGGTTTTTATTTTTTAAATAAAGTTTGGCTTTGTATTTAACCGTTAACTGAGTAGCAGTCATCTTTCAGTGACCTGTTACCGCTAATTGACTTAGCAGTTTTAGTGGAAACCGCCAAATTTTGTACCAATTTAGCCCCGATTTTTTAAAATAAAAACTTTATCCCACTAACAAGACTTCGGTTTTAATTACATTTGAACCGTCGGAAAAGTTAATTTTAAAGTTTTGAAAATAATTAATTTTTATTTTTAGACAATAATAAGGAAAAATCAAAATCAAGTACATTTGTTTGACCAAGGATTCAAAACATCAACCTGCACAACATTCAAGTTTTAATCTCCGCCCGGCAAACCAACTTGGCTAGCAATTCCTCAATGTTTAGATGTGCAATATATAATTTTTATTTTGTAGATGATGGGGCTGGCCAAGGTCGGGGTGGCCCCCCGGATCCGCCTCTGACTAACACAGATGTTTTTATCGAACCTTGCTTGACTTGTATTGTATGTGGTCAAACTCTACTCCAAGTGCAAGCTTGTGTTTAACCTAATAATGAAGTTTATCATGGTATTAAGGCGGACGATATTGGCCCATTATCAGCATCTATGAAAGGAGGAAGAAAAAAGATGGGCTCACATGTGAGGGGGGAGTGTTAAGAATGAAAACCACATATGAGTCCCACATGAGAGGAGGGAGAAGATGACTAAGATATATCCAATAAGTTTTAGGATCGAACCTTGCTTAGCTTGTATTGTATATGGTCAAACTCTCCTCTTGTGTGAGCTTGTATTTGACCTAATGAAGTTTATCATCATGGTGTTAAGGCGGACGATCTTGGCCCATTATCAGCACCTATGAAAGGAGGATGAAAAAGATGGGCTCACATGTGAGGGAGAGTGTTAAGAATGAAACTCACATATGAGTGCCATGATTTTCCAATAACTCAATGAAGTTTATTATAATTCAAAAGTACACAATTTGTATATACAGCGAGCTAATTTCTTTGCCTCTTATTGGAACATGTAGCTCGAGAAACAAACTAAGGAGGTGTCTCTCGAGTCCCGAGTAGTAGCTTATCTAAACATTAAAACACCACACATTGTTTGTTTGAGAAACAGGGAATAAAATGTTCAATATAGCTAAAAGGACGATAACGCCTGAGGGAACTACCATTCTAGGATTTGGCTAATATTTAGTACAAATGTATGGTTTATTTGGAGGAAGAGTTGTTGGAAGTTCAAACAATGTTCACAGAAACTTATTCTACAACTTACCAAAAGTACCAGCTATCATCCCCAACATTTTACATCTAAACATAAACACAAACCCTACATGCCCCCCCCTCAGGCTCGCTGGAGGCCGGCCTGAGCGCCCGTCGCTCTACCGGTCGTCGGCGAGTCTGAGCCCTTGTCACGTAGCTAGGGTCGTTCGTCTCCCCTCTCCTTCCACCAGTGTCACCTCCCCTGTCCTTCCCCCGTGCATCGCCCGTCTCCCCTTCCCCTTCCATCAGTGCCCCCCGCCGTATCCCCTCAACTGCGTCGCGTGTTTTTCTAGTCTCCTTTCCCCCTCCCCCGGTTTCACAACTCTCCCTTCCTCCTCCCCTGGTTTCGCTGTTTTGTTTCCCCTAGGGTTCCCCTGGTTCGGTTCCCCCTAGGATTCCCTTGGTTTGTTGTCCCCCTACGATCCCCTTCCCCGTGTCCCTAATTCCCCCCGTTTTGTGTTCCTCGTTCTTGGGGTGGCGGCGTTGGAGTACAAGCAAGGAAGTAAGTACTTCACTTCCCTGTTTTCGGTTTTTTTAGTAGGTGTCATTTTAGTTATGAATAGGTTGTTTTCCTTCTTAATATGTGTGGTAATTCTGCCAATAACTAGAGGATGTAGTTCATTTCGCGTTGTTGAAGTTGTGATTTGTGGTTGGTTATGGCAATCGAAAGTTGATTGTCACTTGGGTAAGGGATGGTGGTTCAATTATGCAAATATAATGTAGAATCTGTAGGTTTCCTGGTGTCTTTGACGAAGGTTAAGTTCCATCCAAAGACTGAAACTTTTTCTACTGGGTATAGTAGATTTCCCGCCTCAAACTCTAGGAATAGATCTTTCAAAGATACTAGGGTAGGCTACCTTGATTTTGAGTTTCATGATTTCTCAAGATTGAGGGTGAATCGGGAAAAAAGTTATAACGTGAGAGATCAAAATGATCCTAGATTAATTAGGACTCAGAAAAATGGAAGTAGAAAGTAGGGATCCAAAGGTTAGAGATCCCCTGGTCGTTTTATCCAAAGAATGTGAGTGTGGCCAAGGAGGGGAAAGGTTTTCATGGTTTGGACGTTCGTTCTCTGATTTCTCAAATCAGAGGTGTGTTGGAGAGCTAGTAGTACTTAGTTCTCTTTTTAGATTGGCATTGGTCTGGAAGACCTCTGTCTTTGAAAAATCAAATCTGAAGACGGCCCCCCAGTTGATCCTGGTGGTTTTTAGCGCGTTCACTCAAATGTGGTTCTCAAATCAACAAGAGAACCCTGAAATACTCTCTCGGGAGAGTAATGAGTCACCAAGGAACATGACTCTTTGAAGATTCATGAGCCTTGAATTCCAAGTGACAGAAGGTCGTTGGAATTGCTCATGTGGTGAGATTCAAATCTCTCCCTTGGTTGGTTGTTATCCAAATTGTGATCGAAATTCGCTCCTCCCACCACTTCCAGCAGGTAAGATATACCCTTTTATTGCAGATTACCTTTATACAACAAACTATAATGGCTCCTCAGTTCTCGAAGCTCGGGTCCATCTATTGTCAACCACTTCCAGCAGAGTTATGATTCAAGTATCGAACAGCAACGCAAGCCTCTCTTAAGCAGAACCTTAATAGTGTTATTTGTTTTAACTTTGTTTGTTTTGTAAGAGCAAGTAGAGCTCAATTTAGTGTTCTTATGTTTTTGTTGTTTAGCCTAGTTTGTATTGCATGTTTTAATTAATAAAATTTTCTCGATGTAAAAAAAAAAAACTTATTCTACAAAATAAGAGAGAGGAATTAAAAAGAAGAAAAAAATAAGTATTTCATTTGTTTAAATATGAAAATTTCTTAAAACATCTTGTTTGGTAATGGGCTAGAAAGATCGTAACCACACACGCTCACCAGCGGGACCGGGATCGGGCTCGTGGCGAACGCGGCGTGCGGCGCGGTCTGTGGTCCGCTTTGGACCCCAACCTTTTTGGTTTGTTGCTAATTATAAGGATCTTGCCTTGCCAATTATTAACGTGGATGCCTAACCGTTACTTGCGAGATTCTCGCCTTACTGGTTGATTTACTTTCCGTTTTCCCTTTGCCTTGATGTTTGTATGAAGCTCAACATTTTTTTTTTGACAAGAGCAAGTTCAACAATTGTCCAACTGTAAAGTTTTTGAAGATGTACTAGATCAAAGTATCGTATAAGAAATCATTCTTCATTTCATACAATTCATTGCTAGCTAGATTGAAGATCCTTCTTATTCATAGTTCTCTCACAAAAGACTTTTCCCTGTTTCTAAAAAAAAGACTTTCCCTTGATATTGTTAGATACGTTTTGTTGTTAATGATATTTATTATATGTCGTATTGACCTTTTTTTGATGGGATACGCCTATGAGTTTGATTAACGAAAGTTAGTGCCTCTTGTGACTTCCTTCATAAAAGAAAAATAAGAATATCTTAAAACTTAAATTCTATTTCTCAAAAGTTGATTTTAACAACGCAAAACTATAAGAATGCTCCATCTGTTTCAAATTATAAGGCGTTTTAGCTAAAAGTTTTTGTTTCAAAATATAAGGCATTTTACATTACCAATGTAAAATTAAATAAAACTTTATACTATCAAGATAAGATTATAGGTTATTTTCTATTATTAATACAATATTTAATGTCAATTCTTATTACCTATGCAAATCTAACTAAAACAAACTAAATTCTTAGTATGCGTAAAAGTGGTTTACATGCCTTATAATTTGAAACGAAGGGAGTAACAAAAAGTGATGTACTAACACTTTAAGAACATCACCCAATAAGTGATTAGATCTACCAATAGCAATAATCGCTTTGAACAATAACGAATTGAAAACATACAATTGGAATGCATAATACAACATACAAGTACAAATCCAACTAGGTTCCCATAATATAGGTTATAAAAATCTTCCACCTATTCACTATCCCTAACGTGTGGACGTGAGGCGGATAAATGATCAAATTACATTCATATCATCCAACCATCCATCAAAATCAGACCTACACACACTTTAAGAGTGCGTTCTCTTCACTTGAAAAAACCTGAACTAAACCTATTAGATCTGATTGATTCTTATTAGAACTTACTTTTAATTGTTGTGTTAGACCTGATCAGAACATATTCAACCTGAAACTTAATTTTAGAGGTGAAGAAAACACACCATAACTTCTAATACGTATGATTTAACACCGAATCATATATTTATATTTTATTTCCTATAAGAAAAGTAGAATTTTTATAAAATTAAAAGAGGGGTATCTTCAAAGTTCAAAGTATCAAAAATTGATCACCTTATTAAATTTGACGACTTTGAAAAATGGGAAAATATCAGAAGAAAAGGACGTTTTAGGGGAAAGGATTGAAATGATCTCATGAACATCACCCTTTTCTTTCTCTCTCCTTGCTCTCATCATTATTCATTTATCTCCCCCTCTTTCTCAGTTTCTCTCTCTCTCCTACTTAAAGAAGGTCCAAAATTCGAGGTGGGTCTGTTGAATTTCACACGAAGTGGAGACAGAGGGAGGAGAAATATAATTAGTACAGTACTCCCACACAATAACACACCAAAATATTAGATACCCACTAAGTCAAAGTGATCAAAATTTTGGATCTTTTAAAAAAGTTTCTATGTTTTACCATCAAAAGTCTCCTTTTTCTGTTCTTCTGTCAAAGTTAGCTTCTGGGCAAGCTCCATATTCTTGCAAGGTTGCTTGTTTATTCAAATTTTACTGTTGTTGACTTTTTTTTTGTTCATAGTTTTTGGGTTCTAAACTTTATAAAATTGGTTTTTGGGAATTTTCAATTTGAGCAAAAGAAATACAAAGCTGTTCTATAATCAGGGTTTAAAGGGTTTTATAGATACATACCAGTTTTGTTGTAAAGTTGTAAGAATACTTTCTTCTCTTGTTTGTTGTATCATATACTGATATACCATCTTCTTCTTTTTTTGTTCACTTGAAAATTTTGAAGGGGTAGCTTGTTGTCAAGATTGGGTTTTTAATTTCTGGGGTTTCTGAAATTTTGCTGAAATCATAGGTTTTGGATAGTTTGGTAGCTGGGATTTGAATTTGATTTGAGTTTTTGAGGTGGGGTTTTCAAAGAATTTTATCTTGTTTTCCAACTTCTGGTTGGGAGAGAGTGAAGAATTTGTGTAAGGTGGTATGATGAAAGTTATATGGGTAGCAAAAAAGTAAAGATTGGTGCAAAAAATGGTGCAAGCTTGACTTCAGGAATGCCGAGCTTTATTCCTTCAATCCCTATCTCTAATTCCATGTAAGCTTCTGCTTATCATTACCAATTTTGTCACTTTCCTAGCTTTTTCCTTAGTGTCAAATTTCTCTCTGTAATTGTAAGAAATTGTTCTTGTATTATTGAAATGAATATTTGTAAGTTGTTGTGCTTGTTATTGAAAAGTTATATTCTTATTGAAGAGTATTCCACATGTCATACTATATAGAGAAACTTATATGTTGAGTTTATGTTGGTTCCTTTAGAAACTCTTGAATTATAGTTTGAGGAAGGAAATTTCCTTGCCGAATATACGTAGCAATTACCATAGAAGATGGGTGGGTGAGGAATCTAGTGCTTTTGAAGAATTCCTTTATGGGGGTTACAGAAGTGCATAGTTGTGTAAACGTGTAGATGCTCAGCTGAGTGCTTTTTGTGGAAAAAAGATCTGAAGATAGGTAAAACAAATGAAGAGGTATGTGGCTGTTTCTCAGAGTAGAGATTCTCATCGATCCAGATATTGTTGTACTTCTTGACCCTGGAAACTTTATATGAGAAAGAGCTGAGAAGCATTCTCTGCCACTAACCAAGTCCCTTGTGTCACTGAGCTCGAATGAGTAAGGAAGGCGTTACGAATTCTTGGGGGAAATAGCTTGGCCTATCACTATCTGAGATATCATGTTATTATGAGTGGATGTTGTGCAACCCAGAAGCGAATAGATTGTAGGAGTTGGTGGAATCATGGACTGAAATTCCTTTTCTAGGCCACAAGAAAAAAGGGTTCACTTGCAGCCAAGTGTAATACTATGATAAAAAAATACGGCTCAAAACTGTTGAGGATATCCACATGCTGATGTATCAATTTCAGGACCATAGGTAGGTATACATCTTGGATTTTCATTTGAATTTGCTACGCGTAATGAGTATTGATGTGCTGTTCTAGTAGTTCTTTGTTTAAGGCGGCATGCACTTTGTTTATGTCTGAATTGATGATGACAACTTTCTAAACTTTTAAATCTTTCTGATATGGAATTATAGGGTGAGGGGGGGAGGGCACAATCTTATTTAAGTCTTTAGTTCAGAAGTAGTGCTCTTGTAGTCGTTTTAAATACTCTACACTTCGACGGAGGGATGAACTCTTGACACTTGTTTCTATAGTGGTTAATTCGACCATTGAAGAATGAAGATATACTCATTCCAAGTTTTATAGCTAGGTCTCAGTAACATTAAAGCAACATATTAAATCATGTGTAAAGTGCAACTCTAGGTTTAGGACCAATTTCACAAAAAAAAGTTAATTGTTAGCTGGAGTTAAATGTAAGAGCTTATAAGAACATCGGTTTCTATTGGTTGGTTTTACTAGCAGCTGATTTATTTCTTGGTGTATGCTAATAGCTTATTGCCACTTGAAAGAGTAGATATGTAAGTTAATTTACTGAAATACGATATACTCTCTCAACAAGCTCTGAATTTGAGTGTATTGCTATTAATGCTATTGGACCTAACGTGACCAAACACCTAAAGAGGAAAACAACTATCCTAAATAGGGTAAAGAACCCTTCAATAAGCCCTGTGTCAAGCGCGCTCATAATAATAAGTTACAAGTACTATAGAATTCTTATGGAAAACCAAGATTCTATAGCTAAATCTATGTAAATTAATGAAATATAAGCTAAGATTTTCATAATAATTTATGATATGAAATCTACTTCCACTTTTTATGACATTTTGAACATGTTGCAAAAGACTTAAATCATCTAAATTTTCTTTCGGTACCAATTTGTATAAGTAGTTACTCACATTGTGGATCGATGAAACCCTGATTGGGAATTAGCTTATCCGCGAGCAAATTATGGCAATCTGCTTTATGACCAGAAAGAATCAATTAAAGTTGGATATCATACTGTAGCTGTACTAAGAATGCAGGCCTATTAATAGGCCAGAGGCAAAAGCCTTTTCCACATAAACTTCATTCTTTGGGAACCTCTCTCCTCCGTCATCTCTTATCTTGTGACTCATATTCTGGTCTTAGACTTATGTCACCTCATGTTATCCAATAATCTTGTCCTCATCACAGTGAAGGCAGAATCCTAACTTTGAATATCACATACATGTATTTAAGCCACACATTCTACCCCATGTTTCTTTTACTAAGAACTTGAGCGGCCCATGTAGTGGGGGTATTTGGTGTCCACGCTCCACACTTTCCCTGCTTTGGGGACATCGGTATTTCCTATAATCTAATGCATTGTTTGATACATGCTAGCAATATTTTGTTGTGTTTTCATGTGAAGGCCTGAAGGGTGAACTCTATGGTTTATGCCTAATTTTGGGTTTTGTTCTTTTCAAATTTTCTTATCACCGTCTTACAAGGTCTTCTGGTGCTGATGTTTTATTGTCTCAGTGTAACAGAGGGTGACAACGCAAGTTCATCTCGCATTTCTGAACTTGGTGCTTTTGAGCAATCACTGGATTTTCGTATAGAAGATGCTGTCGACCTCAGGAGTGAGTATTGCTAGATCTCTTTGCTGTCATAACTGCTATTATCCTGTTATGATTCTTTTACTCCAGTACTCTTGATGGTTTCTGTATCTCTGTTTACTATTGTAAGTTCTATGCTCTAGTCAATGTCATTTTTGGCATCAGAATTTGATGTTTCAATTTATAATTGTGAAGTCGCACACAATAAAAGACATAGAGGTTTTACTGGAGGAGAGGAATGGCAAAAATGAGGGGTGCTAAGTTTTAAACGGATAAGAAACTGCAGTTGATTATCCGAACTTTGCTAGAAAAGAAAAGGAGAAACATAAAATCCTGAAGGTTTGGGCGCACATTTCAGATTCCGCTTAGAAGCTTAACCCTGTTTTTTGTACTATTAGGAGTTGGGAGGGATGAGAATACTTAAAAGGCTACATCATTATTGAATGTTGCTAAGGTCCCAAGATTTTTTTGATGGAGTATTTGGGAGTAATAATTGTTTTTGAGCTGCATACTGCCTTCTTGGAATAGCCTGCTTAACCTTTATCATCAGAATCGTACTAAGTAAGGATACTTTGAAGCTAAGGAAATCACCATGTTCATATCTCGAGTATCTTGCTGATTTATTTTAGCATTTTTATCAAAAAAATTTCCACCATAGAAGTGTTGACTATAGGAGGAAGAACATGATTCTTTTTATTCTCATACTATGAAACTATCCTCTTTGTTGAATATGAAAAATTCCCAAGAAATGCTTTCGGAGGTCGGTTCCTCTATTGTATGTAAAAAAATTCTGAAGCATTGGTCCTCAATTAGATACACTAATTGCATATAGGAGCTCAAATCTTAAATATCTGTTTCCATTTTATATAGTTTCTTAGTAAAATTCAGGATGTTGATGATAATTTTCATAGTAGAACTTTCGAACAAGTGTATTGCTCTGTTATCTTAGTACCCTTTTTTCCCGTGTCTGGTAGCATCTTTATTACAACTTATCTGGTGTATTCAGGCTCGGTCTGGCAATCTTGTGGTTGACTTGAAGATGTTGGCAATTTTTTTGCTACATATTCTATTTCTGGTTGAATGACTTAAACCTATTGGTGTATGTTCCATGATTAAAGCTGATGGATTTATATGATCTGTGGATTTTGTGTTTTTAGACCCTTTATTCAATTCGTTGAAGTCCTCTAGTGTGCCCGTAGGCCCTGATCAATTTGGATCTTTCAATAAGGTATTATTTCGCATCATTGTTCATGCTCCATAACTTCAGAATTTATGCTTTGTAAATTTTTCCTACCTGTTTAAAGTCTTGACGAATGTTCAAATGATGCTCCTCACAACATATTTCAGATATTGTCACTGGAAAGAGAATCACCGCTCAACTTGGCTTCTGTGTCTGTTGGTCATCGTGAAAATTGGGCAGAATCCAATATGGCTGATGCAAGTCCTAGAACTGATACTTCAACAGACGATACCGAGGATAGGAATCCACTGGTAATGTTCTCTAATAATAATTGTTTTCCTTGAACATTAAGATATGTTATTATGCTCTTATTTCTAGGCAGGAGGTGGCAGGTTGTGTCATTGTTGGTCTTTTATTAATTATTTTTGCTCCCTCTCTTTTCTCACTCACTCTCTCGATTTTGGCTGTACACTTTGTGCTGATCCATTCAATAGATTAATAAGCTGAACCTGCATGCAGCTCGAAGCTGGTCATATCAATTCCAAGGCTGCTTCCGACTCCAGTGAGAGATCCAAAGAAAAAGTTACAGATCAAAAGGTTCTTCAGTATTTTTTAGTTTAATTGCGCTCTTTGTATGTGGCTAAGCATATTCCACAACCTGCAATTCTTCTCAGTTAGATAATTACTCTTTGTAATTTTGCAGTCACTGCGACGGCTAGCTCAAAATCGCGAAGCAGCTAGAAAAAGCCGCTTGCGGAAAAAGGCAAGTACTAATGGTTATTGATTGTTCAATGAATATAAAAGCAGCCCTATGGGGAGTGCAATTTTGTTCAGACTGTTTTACAGTATGAAATTCGTTGAAACTTGTGATTGATGGATCAGATTTGCTATAAGAAATTTCAAGTTCTATTTTTTTTTCCTGTAACATAGTAAGTAATGTTTTGTTATGCATATTTTTGAAGTATTAGCCTCTTTTATCTTTCAGGCGTATGTACAACAGTTGGAAAATAGTCGACTGAAGCTGACCCAGCTTGAGCAAGAGCTCCAACGAGCCCGTCAGCAGGTGCTCTTGCTGCCCCTTCTGTTATGTCCACTTACTTGTTAGTTGCAACTGCATATACGTGAGTCTAATCTTGCTGGTGTTTTTTTTATATTTATTTTTATCTGGTGTAGGGAATCTTCATCTCAAATGCTGGTGATCAATCACATGGGTTAGGTGGAAATGGTAATTATCCTTGCTCTTCTGTTGTCTATTTCTGGTGAATTTCTATTGATCCCTGTTAGCTGTCACCAAGAATAACATGAGACTCCTTAAGTAATTATCGATCTTTCAGAACAATAATCTTTATTGGATCACCTTGTAGGTGCCTTGGCTTTTGATGCGGAGTATGCTCGATGGTTAGAAGAACAGAACAGAATGATTAATGAACTGAGGACTGCAGTCAATTCACATGCTAGTGACACTGAACTGCAGACAGTTGTAAAAAGCGTAGCTGCACACTTTGATGAAATTTTCAGGCTTAAAGGTGTTGCTGCAAAGGCTGATGTCTTTCACATCTTGTCTGGAATGTGGAAGACTCCGGCAGAGCGTTGCTTCATGTGGATTGGTGGCTTTCGCCCATCAGAACTCCTCAAGGTGAGGTCTAGTTACTTGGGTTTCTTCCAAGCCACTGGTGTATGGTAAAGAAAGCATACTCAGACTTTCCACTCTTAACCCTTAAAACATTGACCAATAAAAGCACATTTCGAGCTATTTGTGACTTTTCATCCACCCACAAGACACTAGTTGGCCTCTGGTGACCCTCTGACAACCCATCATGATGGCCATTGCAAAGGTACTTCTGTGGGCCACATTACAGCATTAACCATAACTTACAGCTTTAAACCCCCAGTGCCTCTGTCAAGGCGCTGCCATGGCACGGACCTGGAAAACCAGACACTCAACTCTGTTTTAAGTTGGGTTTTCTCGATTTTGGGTCATAATAAAGTAATTTTTTTTAAATCAAAAAATTAAGCTAACTTTGGCGCTGAAATATATAATCTTGATACCCTGACTTTTGGGATCTATATTGTTTGATTTTTGTGGTCATGTAAAATTTTGCCTGTGCTGGTTGTTTATGGCCTTACGGGAGAAGTCATTGACAATTCATATTAGCATAGTGAAAATAACTGGAATTTCCTATTTCTTTTTTCACATCAATTTTTAATTGTTGGTTTGCTGCTGTATATGTTACATATATCTGCATATATGTACAGCTTCTGGTGAATCAATTGGAGCCCTTGACGGAGCAGCAGTTAGTGAACATCTACAACTTGCAGCAGTCCTCTCAACAGGCTGAAGAAGCCTTGTCGCAAGGAATGGAGGCACTACAGCAGTCTCTAGCTGAGACATTAGCCAATGGTACTGCAGGCTCTACTGGCTCTTCTGGCAATGTGGCCAACTATATGGGTCAGATGGCTATGGCCATGGGGAAGTTAGGAACTCTTGAAGGATTCCTACGCCAGGTATTTATTCTCTTGAAGTACTTTTCATTGTGAAAGATTTCCTACTTGATGTTAACTGGTAATGTCTTGTAATTCTCTAGTGTAATTTACCAACAGTATCTCGAACTTTTGGGAAAGGTCTAATGTTTTAAAGAAAAGGTCGAGTTTGTAATCACGTGGTCTTTGGTATCTTTTTGCTTCATCTGATTGTCATTCCTCTATCTGAGGATGCATTCGTTTCAACTAAACTTATTTGAACTAACTTTTAGTCCTGATTGGATGTGATCAGCCTAATTTCACGTTATGTTTACACCTGATTGAATATGATAAGTTTTCGTTAGACCGGATCAACCTGGAAACTTATTCTTTTATGTTCAAGAGAACGCACCGAGTTTTTGAGCAAGGAATATGTATGTAAAATAAAATTGAGGTAAGATTCTAGTCTTGAATGGGGTGTGTGTTCATCTCGTAAATTGAAAAAGGTTTTGGGAGGGGGTAAGTGTAAATGGTCCCTTTTTGAAATGCAACTCACTGGGGCTAAAATGATAGGAGGAGTTCTCATTGTTTTTATACTATTTTGGATGTTGGGAAGATATATTCCTTTTCCTAAATTATTCCTATTGTGACAATTTTCCAGAATGGAATACGGTATATTGCTGATTATTGACCTATTGATGCTTCATGCAGGCTGATAACCTACGTCAACAAACATTGCAACAGATGCACCTTATATTAACCACTCGACAGTCTGCACGTGCTATTCTATCCATTCATGACTATTTCTCAAGACTTAGGGCACTCAGTTCTTTGTGGCTTGCTAGACCACGCGATTGAGAAGCTTCAAGTACCAGTTTTCATACAATAATAATTCAAGTGATTACGGTCTTTCGACTTTATCATGTTCCCTTGGAAGTTAAGTTTTTAAGGTGGTGTGTAGCTTTGATCCTGGCCAACTACGATGAAAACATATGTTTTCGTAGTGTGCTTTGTATGATTATTGTTGTTTAGGTTGATGTAACTTTATGGGAATAATTTAGGTTGATGCTATAGCAACTAGAGAGCGTTTCTTTTGTAGTGTCTAAACTATGCAATTCTATGTTAGAAACCATGTTACAGACTTACAGTGTAAAATTCCTTTAGTATTATTAATATTTAGGACGCCTTTTTTTCTCTTTTCTAGTTTCTTCAATTACTGTACACTCCTATGTTAGAAAGTTACTTACCAATCATAAAATGTCTTAACTCTTGATGTTGCTATGGTTAACTATTTCAGTACCTATTACATAGAGTGGCAAATTGACTGGGTTACGTTCTTGAGTTTCTGGGTTGTGCAGTGTACACCTTTTTTTGAATCCCACAAATTAGTGTGGTTCTTTGCTCAATTTTGCAGCATTTTTTTGTGCAGCAAAGTTTGCTAAACTATTCAGCTTACTATAAGTCATTGAATGACAATCTTGTTTAAGTTGTTTTGTTGTTTGCTTGTTTCCTCTTGTTGTAAAAAAAAAAAAAAAAAAAAAAAATTAAAAAAGATAGTCACAAATTGGAAAAATAACTTCTATTATCAGCTGTAATTCACTATTGTGGGTTCGATAATCGATAGTATAGATTTGGAAAGTTACTTCCCTCAACTAAATGAGTCGACTTTATTTACTATTCGCTTTATTATTCGCTATTATAAAGGAAAACATAGTCGAGGGAGATCTTATTAGATTTATCTCAATGTATACTTTCAAAACATCAACTTTTTATAATTTTTCTTTGTCATGCAATTAAAACCAAGTGATCTTCGGTCAGTGGTAAGGTTTGTATCTCACAACCTCTAGTGGCACCTAGGGGGTGGGACTACCTTACCTTTCCCCCACTTCCAAAGGGTCTTGCCTGTGTAGCTGGTCGGTCAGGTTAATCTGTGCGAGGTTTTGATCCAATAAGACACTTCTCCTTACCAATTAAAAAAAAAACTTGTGCACAATTAAAAAATATTAATGATCGAAGCAAGCGCGTTGGATTACATGAAAAAGTAAATTTAACACTTATTTAGGAATGCAGGAAGTATAACATTGAAAGATAAAAGTAATCCAAAAAAAGTGTGCGCAAGAGTTAGGAAAGTTTGACAAAGTTTGCACCCAGAAAAAGGATTGCCAAAGTTGTTTAAAGTTACTCCTTTTGTTCCATATTAATTGATACGGTTTGACCTTTACACATGTTAATGAACAATATTAATCATATTGATATCTTTAATTTTCTAAATTAGCATTACTCTTCATTCAAGCACACTTTTTAAATGATACCCATGTTTATTCCTCAAGTGTTGAGCCCATATGGGTAGTATCAAATACGTAATACTTCCAATTGTCCTTAATGATTGACGGACGTTAATTTTATCAACCATTTCATTACTTGAATCGTAAGGAACCATATGTTCGTGAATGTAAAAACACGGTATTGGTTGTCGCGATATGAAGGTTCGAGTTACTAAACAATTGCTTCTTCATTCCATACGTTGCAAGGTGCACTTCAGTTTTTCGAGTATGGTAATACTTAAGAGTTGAATATTATTTTTTGTATGTAGATAAGTTGAAGTTCAAAACTGCGAATACGGACATTGGGGCCTCTTACAAAGGGTAAGACTCGATCAAAAGACCTTTACTATGTTACATATTTATCTAAAAAAATATAAAAAAATTTGAGTTCTACAAATGAAAAATGAGCAATAAAAGAAGAAGTTTGTAATTGTAACCCTAACCCTCCAAATTCCAATCCCTAGAATTTGCTGCGATTACAAAGGTAATTCCATCTCTCTCTGTAAAAATTACATTCTTCATTCATATTCAACTTCATATTCAATCCACTTCGATTTCGAATTTCCAGCATCAATTTAAGTTACTTTTCAAGGAAAGAAATCGAAGGATTTCTTCGACGATCTCAAAAACATTTGTTTAGGTTTAATTTACTATACATTTGTAAGTTTAAAGATTCAAATTTTGTAGTTTACCTCTTTAATCATATGATTGTGTTGCTGAAGAGGCTGATAATCAATTCAAACTATGTATCTTTGCAGAGTAGAAGCTTTAATGCCTCATAGAACAAGGCCTATGACAGCACTGCTTTTATTTACAGGCTTGAATGTGGTTTTGGTGTCATCAATTTCACCTGTTTATGATTATGTGTGTTTTCATCCTTATTGGGAACGAAGGGTACGATTTCGCAACTTAAGCTTACATTTTAGTCACTTAGATGTAATTTCAATGTTTTTTCTTCATTGGTTGCTGTATCTATGAAAAGAATTGTGTCAATATTAAGTTGAGTGAAGAAAGTTACTAATTCGCATGATTATCGGATAAACAGTGTATATTTGTTTTGTTTTTGGCCTTTGTGATGTTAAATTTGTCCCGGAAATGAATTGCTATTGGTTCAATTAGTGAGGAAGAGAGGAAGTAGAGTTGAACTATCATGTCTCTTAAGTAAGAATGAGTATTTGATAGTCTTACCTGCCTTTTGTTTTCTTTTTTTTTCTTCTTCGTCTTTTCTTGGCGTTGGGGTGCATGACGTAGAAGTTTTGTGATTGATAATGTGAACAAGACTGGGGAAACTAGTGTAATCTTAAGTATGTGTCAAGTATTCGGACAGGGTAAATGCTTTTGGTGCTTGATGTTTTTGGCCATAGTTATATAGTTTCTGCATGAAGAGACCTTAGACAAGATCCTTGGTAAGAAGAAGTTGGGGCTATTTGATGGAACTCGCATTGTGCAGTTGGTGCAATTGCAGCATGCTGTATTTACTTTTATTATCAATTGCTCCATTGTTATGGAAACCTTTCCAAGGAAATAGCTTATCTGTTATTGTAGGGAAAGTTAGCTCTAAGATCAACTGGTGCACATGACAATAACTAAGAAACAGCAATATACAAGAAATGAAGAGATTTCATATAGGGATCAAAAGGACATGCAAATGTACAGGGGAAACCAAACTGGGATCATAGTCTTAGGTACGAGAAAATGGATCCACTAATGCAAAGGGGAATCACAGGGATAGACAAAATCAACCTGCGTAAGTCCCAAACTTGCATACGAGGGTAATGGCATTGGTTTTAGATTGGTAGTAAGGTAGAAGTAGCCCAAGTAGGAAATAATGCAGCATTACTAACTAACACTGCAAGCATGTAAAATGTTGTAAAAGGCAGAGGTGCTTTTTTAGTTTTTATTATACGGTCTTCAAGCATAGGAGACGGCAATGAACCATAGACAAGGCCTGCTTGTGTTTGGAACAACCCAACAGCTATACGAAACAACAAGAGTACAAGACCAACACAAAATGAAGATGTACTAGCATATAATGCAACAATAACGGTTATCTGAACATTCTGCCCACTGTGCCAAAAACGGCTAGAAGCTAAAACAACCTGAAACTTAAGACAGCCCCAACAGTTGCAGGGTCAACTGTCAAGGCTACATGATGTGGAAGCATGAACATGAATCAGCTCAAGCAATAGTTTTGCAGTTCTAAAGAACCAATTATGAATCTCGCCTGTGATTTAGGATTTGTTCTATAGATTCTATCCAGTTCAGGAATTTTGTTTCCGAAAACACTTCATTGTTAGATTATAGGAGTATTGCTTTAGGAAAATTCAAAATTTGTCTATTGTTCTTTTCTAGGTTGGTTGTATCCTTCTAGGTTTAGCCCTTTATATATGAAATTGCAACGTGTGTTTGGTGTATGTTTTGAGATTATGGATCTTTTGTGATGAGAGTTTTGAGCTTTTGAGAATTTGATTCCTTTCCGTCTAATCAGGTATCCTTATTATTCTCTTACACATGTTTGGATAGCAATAGTGGAGGAAAGGTAGGGAGAGGGAAGGGGAAGGAAAGGAGGGAAGGATGAGTGAGCTTTTATTTTCCTTCTAAAACTTTTTAACAATTACACTGGAAGGATTTAATTTATTAAAAGAGGAAGGGAAATGAATCTTTCTAATTCTCTTCCCTTCCCTTCCCCCATGTTGTATCCAAACAAGGGAAGATGCATGTCTCCCTTTCTCTCCAAATTCTCCTATCTAAACAAACTATTAGTCAGTTTTGTTCAGACTTGCTTGCTTTAGTGAATTGCAACTACTTTTAAAATTTACTTGGTGTTCATTCTGGTAAACTTAGATTAGTGTTCTTTCTATGATGTGAGAGCAAGAGTCTTAGTTTTTAGCTTAAAGTTGTTTAGTGCTTCTAAGTTAGTTCTTTATTATTTTCCTACTATCATTTTTCATTCATTAGCTTTCCTTGTAATATGTTCAGGCAGACCTAATTTATTTACTATACTGTCACCTGGTTCCTGCATCTAAACTGCATCACTGCTTACCTCCAACCACGTGACCTCGCCCCTAGAGACAGTCTCCCTTATGAGGGTGTAGGGAAGAAGGTATTTTCTGGATCTTGAAATAAATTGTCCCTTGTCCAGTGAGTAAAAAGGGGGGAACCAAATATAAAGGTGCTAATCAGGAGAGCTGATCACGATTTGAACTATGCTCTACTCAACTTGAAAATCGTTCGACTCAACTTAAAACTTGCTGAACTCAAAATCCCCTAGCTTAAATTGAGCTTGAAATTGAAGACTCATGCTTAACTCGAGCTCGAAAAATTAAACTCCTAGCTCGACTCGACATGAGCTTGAAAAACTCAACTTGGATTGGAAAAGATCAACCTAATTTGAGTACTTTGAGGTAGCCATATTCTCTTTTCTAGAGGTCATAAGTTTTTTTTTCCTTGTAGGAATATAAGTTTATTTTTAAAATAAAAATTATTAATGTTTGTAAACTACTACAGATAAATTTTTTGTTTATGTTTTACTTTATGATTGGGTTGTGTTCCATTCATTATGTTGTAGGGTAGCTATCTTTCTTTTTTTGACAGAGCATAAAATTTTTGTTTTGTTTTTAAAGTTGATGTGGGACAAAAAGTTGTTACTACTTGCTAGTATGGAGTACTAGTTTGTAATATATGCGTTATTCAATGAGTGTGTTTGTCTATGTATAAGTACACATAAATTATTGATATAATAATTGTTAGTAGGTATTTTTCTTTGATATAGAAATTAAGCTTGTACTTTGCTTTCCAAACCCGTGCGGGACATGAAAACTTTTTTACATCAAAATATTACTTCCTCTGTCTTTTAAAGGTTATTCATGTATCAACCTTGACCGAATTTTTTTGTCTAATATATAAAACAAAATTAAGAATGTAAGATGTTGGATTTGTCTTAATGTATATTTCAAAATATCAACTTCCTATAATTTAAACTAATAGATTATTAAAGATATTGATGGTCCAAGTTACACGTTTTCAAGCATTTAAGTTAAAAAATGTTGCATCTTTAAAAAAACGAGGTATAAACTAAGAAGTTCTTGAGTTGCTCAAGAGCTAATGAGGCTGGCTTGGGGCCGTTTCAACTTTGACTTGATAAGTTCTCGAGTTGAGTTTGATATATGTCAACTCAAGTCAAGCTTTGACCGATTCGAGTACGAGTTGCTCATAGCTTTTAGCTCGAAATGACGACCTTACTCTTAGATAGATATCATCTACCATCTTTGCCTTTCTTTTTCCTCCCTTAAATTGTCCTCTTTGGCACCCATGACCTTAAAGCTTTGTGATTGATAGCTTGGGGAAGACTGAAGAAATTGTGGTATTTACAGTTATGTACTGGGTATCAGGACTAGGTAATTTCTTTAGTGCTTTGTGTATTTTGTTATTGTTGTCTACTTTGTGCGTGAAAGATCTGTAAAAGGAAAGACGGTCTCTGAGCAAACAACTATTAGATATTCCCCTAGCTATATTCTAGACCATTTTAGAAGACGCGTCTCCGAGCCCCAAGTACTGGAGAAAATATCACATCATGCCCACTTGGTAAGGTTGCAGAGGAGTTAGAGTTTGGTTAGTGTTAACCTCAAATCCCTGGTCTATTGGAACAAGGCTTTAGCATTCATGTTATTGTTTAACTTCATATATATTCTTCGTCATTGAATAGGGTATTCAAATGTCTTTTCTTTGTACATGGGTTGTTGAGATTGGATTGATTGCAGAGAGAAAGGCGTCGTATGGAACGCGAAGCTTCCATCAGAAAGGGCTCTATGTCGGCTTAGCCCCAGCTTCAACATTAAGATCCGTCTTATTATGGACGAATTAGTCAGAGGACCATGTGTCAGAGATCGGTTGCATTCTGCGGTACTGATATGCACATCAGACAAAACGAGCACTAGCAAAATGAATTTTTTCTTCATAACAGCTTACGGTTAAAACAAGTAGCTTATTGGCTTCTGTGAGTACCAAACTTCCCTTTGTGTATCCCAGAATCTTAAGCTTTAGTCGAAATTTAACAGTCGGTCTTGCAGCTGGTCTTGGCTTCCTTATTACTCTTGTAAATACTTTTGCTGATTATATAGATTTATCCATTTTGATCCTCATGCTTGAAGCAACCATCTTTCTTTTATTTTTTTAAAGAATTTCAGTTCCTTTTATAAAATTTCATAGCAGTAAAATATTTTTAGGATATAAAGTGTTCAAAATTCAGGTATGACATGTGAAAATTGAAGTGAAAGCTAAAGATACTGACATGTATTGAAAGACTTTGAGTAGAAGCTCAGTATGAAAAGTGCTGGCTGTTTTTATGTAGGATGTGTCTGTCATCTGCCATGAATATTGGGACGCACTCATGTGAGTCATGTCTTATGTAAATCCTTAGGAAAAGGACTGGAAAATTCTAAACCAAAAGAGGAGAGACAGTTTGGTTGTATATGAACTGTTTTTGCAATTTTCTTATTTCCTGAATTTGATTGGAAACAAAGAAAACTTCAGGGCATTTTTTTGTAAGTGGATGGAGGATTTAGCTGACAACGAAATGGAAAATTTAATATGTACAGGATATATAATATGTATATCAATAATTGAGCATGTGAATCTTTAGTATGCAACAAAAACCGCCTGGCTAAAGGACGTAAGCATTAGTTAGCTGATAATTGAGCTAAACTCATGGGTGATAGTGATTGTACATGTTCAATGCTACTCCTCCTGGTTTTTATTAGTTTACCCGTATTCTTTTGGGATGTCCCTTATTTACTTTTACCCATTTCTTTTTTTTTTGGAATGGGGCCACTAACTTTCCATCACACATACATTTAACTTTAATATAAAATAATAGTTTATCTTTCTTTCTATGTTCCACAATATTGTATCTCCTAAAACTCTGTGCAAAAGAAACGGGTAAACTAATAAAGACCGGAGGGAGTAGTTGAGATTCGTGAAAGCTTCTAGCACATATTGCTTCTTCTATCTTTTGGGAGTTCGAGTTTGTTAGAGTTGTGCATGGGCTGTCCCGGCACAGCCAGGCCCAATGGTGGGTCATGGCCCCTCACGGTCACCAATTTAAATATTGGTCGGAGGCTAGCACAACGGGCCAGCACGCCTCTTAGCTTGCTCAATTTAAACGAAAAACGAATAAAATAGAATTTTTTTTAAGGGGGTTTGCTGACACGACACGTAGGTTTGACTATGCTTGGTCCCCTTTTTAAAAAAATTGGTACAATTATAGTCTAGCACGATTTTCCCTTAGCCCATTGGCCCATCACAGCCCATAGCACTATATTCTTTGAGTAATTATTTTTTTTGCTTCCTGAACATATGCTATATCTATAATTATTTTTAAACATTTAGTTTTCAATGTAACTAGTTACTCCATGATATTTTATTTTCTTTAAAAAAAACAGTTTTAACAAAACACTGCACTTAGGCCCTGTTCTTTTGAACTTATTTTACTTAACCGAATCGAACTTATTTTATTTTTCTTCAACCGAACTTATTTTTACTTATTTTCGCCGAACCCGAACTTATTTTTACTTATTTTTTCTTTGAACCGAACTTATTTTGTTGAACCGAACTTATTTTGGCCGAACCGAACTTATTTTTGCCGAACCGAACTTATTTTTCGTAACTAAATCTGTATTAACATAATATTATTAATACTTATTATTATAATAATCAATAAATATTTACATAATATTATCAATACTTATTATTATTATTTTATTATTTTATAATAAAAAATAATAAATAATAATAAAAATAATAAATAAGAAATAATAATAATAATAATAATAAATAAAAATAATAAATAATAATAAAAAATAATAAATAATAAATAACAAATAATAAATAATAAATAAAAAATAATTAAAATAATATTAATAATAATAAATAAATAATAATAATAAATAACAAATAATAAATAATAAATAAAAAATAATTAAAAATAATATTAATAATAATAAATAAATAATAATAAATAATAATAAATAATAATAATAATAAATAATAAATAATAATAAATAAATAAAAAATAATATTAATAATAATAAATAATAAATAATAAATCATAAAAAATAATATTAATAATAATAAATAATAAATAATAAATAATAAATAATAAATAATAAATAATAATAATAATAATAATAATAATAATAATAATAATAATAATAATAATAATAATAAATAATAAATAATAAATAATAAAAAAAATAATAAATAATAAATAATAAATAATAAATAATAAATAATAAATAATAAATAATAAATAATAAATAATAAATAATAAATAATAAATAAATAATAAATAATAAATAAATAATAAAAAAATAATAACAAAATAATAATAAATAATTAATTATAAATAATAATAAATAATAAATAATAAATAAATAATAATAAATAACAAATAATAATAATAAATAATAAATAATAAATAATAAATTATAAATAATAAATAATAAATAATAAATAATAATAATAAATAATAAATAATAATAATAAATAATAATAATAAATAATAAATAATTAATAATAATTAATAATTAATAATTAATAAATAATAAATAATAATAATAATAATAATAAATAATAATAGATAATAAATAATAAATAATAATAATAAATAACAATAATAATAATAATAATAATAATAATAATAAATAATAATAAATAATAATAATAATAATAATAATAATAATAATAATAATAATAAATAATAAATAATAATAAATAATAATAAATAATAATAATAATAATAATAATAATAATAATAATAATAATAATAATAATAATAATAATAATAATAATAATAATAATAATAATAATAATAATAATAATAATAATAATAATAAATAATAAATAATAAATAATAAATAATAAATAAAAAAATAAAAAATAAAAAATACAAATTCATCGTTATTATAATTATAATATTAATAATAATAATAACAATAGTAATAGTAATATTGAAAACAAAAATAATAATTACAACATTAGACAAGACTAAACTTATTTTCTTGCCGAACCGAACTTATTTTGGCTGAACCGAACTTATGTTTGCCGAATCAACTTATTTTGATTGAACCGAACTTATTTTTTTTGCCGAACCGAACTTATTTTTACTTATTTTTGCTGAACTGAACTTATTTTTACTTATTTTTGCTGAAAATAAGTCCAAAAGAACAGGGCCTTAAAGCTTTCTAATATTACTACTCCGGCCACTGTGTCTTGCTCAAAACTCTAAGCTTTACTTAAAAAGTTGACAAATGGTAACAAAAAGAAAGTACTAACTGTTTTATTGGTTTTAAAATTTAGTCTCTTTCATGCCTTCCAAGATACATGTATATGAATATGAATGCATGCAGTTGGCATCTATTAATCGACTAATTGGTAGCAAAAGGAAACAACTTTGTTAATGGTTTTAATAATTTAGCCTCATCCATCTCATTCAGGGAACAGGAAAATGAATATGATGCAATTGGCATCTATGCTGTTCTAAACTTCTTATTTTGCTTTGTAATCGAGCTATGGGCCTATGGCTATCCTTTGTTCTAAAAAAAGTGACCTTTTTCTTTACATTACCAAATAAATTCATTATGTAACCAAATATATCTGCCAAGAACATTTTCCAAACTAAACGTAGGAGCAAAACTAGCAAAAAAGATCATCTAAAGGAGTTTTTTACCCTTTACATCCCCAAGTTTGGACTTTTGGTGAAATACTACGTAGTATGATGTGGGGAATTTACGTTCCATTTAATATATAATAGAAATTAATAAAAAAATAATCTATTTTTGAAATGTATTTTGTTTGTTTTTCAGGGTATTTTCAATCTTTACTTTAGTTACAAACTAGATATGATAGTATAACTTTTCACGAATAAGTCAAAATTAGACTTGTTATATATTAGATTTTTGCATAAATAATTTTTAATCCACTATTTCGAAACAATCATTCATTCACAAAATATATCCACCTTTCCTCTACAATCCTATGTCGAGTTAAATTAAATTAGCTTTTATACGCATGATGCGTGCGGGCGGATAGAAAGCTCAGATGCATAATAATATGTGCAAAAATTTGTTCACAAAGTTCGCTATATTCTTTTTGTTTTGTTTTTTAAAAACCAATAAATTAGAGAAGTTCAATTGTTTTTTGTTAATTGAAAGGTATAATGGTAAGAGAGGGTGGACGGTGGACACCAGTCCTCCCCTCTTCACTTATAATAGAGATTACTACTCTAAATACCCTAATCTAGATCAAATTTTGCTACTTTGTGGAAAACAATTAATATTAGAAGAAAATGAAACTATTGTCATTTCCTATTTAGGGTTGTAACTTTATTAATACTATAAGATATCTTTTAGGTGGGGGGCCTAAAATCCCCATAATCTGTATCTCCTCCTTTTAATCCTTTTATTATATGGTTTCCATTAATTATGGCAAAAGGTGAAGAACCAAGCTTAATTTGGTGGGTGCATGGGAAGGTAGAGAATCAGGTTATCTGGGAATGAAAATGGGACCAATTTAGCGGACCCCACAATGCAAATGCAATTGCAATTGCAAGAGAAGAGAAAGTGTTAAGTGTGTGCACGCTTTGTCTCTCTCATTACGCAACCCCATGTGCACCTTTGCATCCCTCTCACATGTGCACTTGTCCCATGTTATTGTTATCGTTTCCCCAACTTTTTTCTTTTACTTCATTTTTATTAAAAATAATTAAAAAAGATTTCCTCTAATCTTTATTTTTTTTATTTAAATTATGGGATCTTTTACAACTTTATTTTGTTTTTCCTACTTTCTCATCATCTAACATTTGTTATATTGTTTGTCTCCTAGACTTGGGTTGTTCCTACTTGTTACTTACTTGAAGATTCCTTGTTGTATTTGATTGTGATTGTTATATAGTCAAAGTTTAAGATATCTGAATTAGGGAACCCCATTATATTTTAAGAGAAAGATACATTCTTCTCAAAGCTATTTTTAAATCATAGAAAAAATTAGGTGAACAAATCCTAAAGGATATTGAATTATGTTGTATATAAAGATGTTCTCCTTATAGTTGGATATTTTTCTTATTTTACCAGGTAATGTAGTGGCCGAACCTGAGCCCTATCGCTACCGAATTCCCATTTCGATAAGCACATACCCTCCTTCTCCCCTCCCACTCCCATCTTTGTTTCTCCCTCGAGTCGAACACGGGTATCTCCCTTGGAAGACAACAAAGGTACAACTAGAGCAAAGCTCATGTGGTACCTTTTGGTTGGATATGTCAACAATATCATCGATGCAAGATTTGTGATTGCTAAAAAAATATATACATTTTTTTCCCAATTTTGGTTTTGTGTTAAAAATTGAGCGAAAATATAAGGAAAGCTACACTTTCTTATAAATTAGGGTCTAAATTATACTTCATCCATCCCATGATATAGTGCTTGCATTCCTTTTGAATGTCCCAAAGTGTTGGCTTTTATTTTCCTTTTTTATCAATTTATTTGGATTAAAACATCCTTCATTTCTACATAAATTTTCCAAAATACCCTTACCTTTTTTTCAAAATATGTGCCCCTGTTTTTTGTTTATTTGTTTTACATCATTCCAATGAACATTTATTACTTTTTATTTTATTTCAAAGAAAAAAGAAAAGTAAAAACTAGTTCCAAGACAAAAGTACCTAAAAAAACACTTAAATATTTTTTTTGGGAGATCCTACTACTCCTTCCATTTTCCTTAATTCCCATGAAAAATGAGAAGTGAGCACTATATTATGGGACATAGGAAGTAATTTGTAATTTTAAACGTTAAAGACCCTTATATTACTTTTGTCAACATCATTGTCACTAACATTAAATTCAGGTCCTAGACATAAGATTTAGAGACTTTAAGTTTAAAGATAAAGAAAACTCAAATTTTACATTTATTATGTACTCCCTCCGTCTCTAAAATAGAGTGTCCATTTCTTTTGAAGACAAGTATTAGAAGAAGAAATCGTTGTATGACTTTAGTTGTATTAAATCACAATTAAATATAGAAGTTGGTACACTTTTTATAATATGAGAGAGAATGTGGGTCATATGGGAAATTGGGTGACATTATAAAAGTTGAAAGCAAAATAATATTTTAATTGGTGGACTCATTCCAAATAAGGAAATGGAAAATCTATTTAGGACAAACATAAATGAAAAATGGGCACTTTATTTAGGGATTGGAGAGAGTAGATGATAGTTAACTAGGGAGTATATAATTCATTACATTAATGGAGGAAATCCATAATTCTTCAGCTACCTTTGTTGGGAGGATTTTGATGAAAAAGAAAGGAAAATAACAGAAAATATTTAAATGACTTTTTCATGCTTGGTTCCAAAAAAATATAGAGGATTCTATAGGACTATAAGTCTCATATACGACCGTCTTATCATGATGTATAGGAAGACGTGGGTAACTTATTGTCTTGAAAAGGTCACTTATTGTACAAGTAACCCCTTTGAAGAAACGGGATGACTCATCATCTAAAAGTAACTCTTTTAATTAACTCATAAAAAAGACTCTTATAACTTACGAAGTGACCTTTTCGGGAACAAAGTGAGATGCGCTTACACTAATTTTATGATGAGGCTAGCCCTAACACAAACTAGGGAGTATATTTTTGTCAACCAAACTAACCCATACGGCCATATATTCTTTTTACTCCACAATAACTTCTACTTACCATAAATTTGTTAATAAACCAAACAAGCAATAAACCTATTAAACATTGATCTATCACGAATTAGATAGACTCAGATAATCCATCGTACACTTATGTGTACCATGTGCATATAGTGTTAATTTCCACCATATGGGAACATCGCTTCTTGATACGTTCCAAGCTATCAAAATGCAGAAATCTCTTATGATCAAATTTGTTTTCATAATCTGGTTCATTTGGAAAGAAAAGAATGATATTATTTTAATAATGCTTCATTCAATAATCATAGAATCATTCACAAAGCTAAATTTCTTTTTCAAAAATGGAAATTACGTACTACGCTTGATTCTTGCCAACTCGCAGGTACTACTTTCACTTCTCACATTCAAATCTCTGCATCACCACGCCATCATTCCCGTGGCCTGGGTTCCACCACCTCCATCCTTTTTCAAGCTCAATTTCGACGGGTCGGTAACCAATAACTCTACGGCTGCTGGAATAATTATTCGTAACAACCAAGGAGATCTCATCACTGCATAAGCTTATAACTTAGGAATTGCCCCTGTTTTTGTTGCTGAGGCCACGAAAAAGGTCTTCTTTTAGCTTTACAACGGGGTATTCAGTATATTCATATCGAAGGTGATAATCTTTTAGTGATCAATGCGGTCAACAATATTTGAAAAGCTCCCTGGCAAATGCAACTCATTGTAGAAGATATTCAGGCCCTTCTTCGTCGCTTCGTTTCTTATCGCATTCAACACATATATCGGGGAAGCAAACAAGGTTGCTGATTGGATAGCTAATGTCGGTCACTTAGTTCAATCTTCATTTATAATTGAGCATTGTACTTCTTCTGCGCTGCATAAAGTCCTTGTAAATGACATTTTAGGTGTTCCCCTCGCGAGGAGGGTCTCCTAAAATTTATTTTCTTACATTTATAAAAAAATGTGCATATAGTGTTGGAGATATAGAGTATAATGGTGATTTGGTTCATGATATGTTTGTTTGGGTAACTTGGTTATGGTGTCGTAACACGAACAATACATGGTATATATTTGATGCTATATAGATGTCGTAGGCATTGCCAACACAGCCACAACGTGGGCATTGCACGACTGAACGCAGCCACAACTCCAACTCGCACCACCCGAGGGATGTCGCACCTCGCGACTTGGTGGAGAGACAACGAACTCGCACCTCGCGAGCATTGTCGCAACTCACGACACAAGGCATTAGCAAGAACACGAGCCAGCAGCAAGCCAGGCAGAAGGAGCTCGTGACTCGCGACCTTGTTGGGCTTCCCAGCTCGCGACTCGCGACGACTTCTTGTTTCGTGTTGTTTCGCGTATTGTCTAACGGTTAATCGAGGCGTTGTGTTGGTTCGTTTAGGATATTCTGAAGCGTTATAGCATGAATATAAATATGAGAACAGTCATATGATGAACAAATGATTAGAAACTCTCTCTTTTCATGTTTGCACAAAAACACTCAAGATCAAATATGATATTCTTCATCATCACAAATCTCTCATAAACTTGTTTCCATTTGATAGTGTTCATAGTAAGCGTGACTACTATTGTTTCTTTTTTGTATCTCAAAGGTGAATTCCGTGTAACCCGTGCTTTTCGAATAAAGTTGGAATATTACTTTTGGGAAAGTGCATCACGCGTAGAAGATTATTCTATCTTATGATCCTTGTATTTTCGTAGTTTTCCTAACATACGTTGTTTTCTATTTTGCTCATTTGGAGATTCCCTACTCTATTTATTTGTTCATTTAGATCTCTCTAAATGAGCAAATGAACCCATGTATTTAAGTGCATGATAAACCAAGGTGTCATGTAATAGAACCTACCAAAATCCATAATGTCATTGAAAAGATAACAAGAAAAACATCAATATGAGTTAACATATACGTAAAGAATGAAAAATCATCATCATATAATATGCATTAAGCTTCAAACAAACAGTGATAGACTAGTAGTTAAATTATTATTGAGTGACAAGCATAGAGAGCCTGATTAACTACATTGATGTTTGTCTTTTCCAAACAGGCTAAACATTAACCCATAATTTGATAAGTTAGGTAGCGTGTTGAGAATTGACATTTGGTTAATTAATTGATAATAGACTAATTAAGTTAGCCATCAATGAATGATTAACCAAATTCATAAAAGCTGCTTTTGAAATTCTATACTTAACGAAGTTAATCATGCGTGCGTATCAAAAGTTCTTATTTCCCTTATAATAATAAAAATAAAGGACAACCTTACCTCACCGGAAGAAAAAGACTTCACAAATCCGTTTAATAGTTGGTTATAAATGGTGGTAATGGGAATGAATTTGTTTGTAAATTTGTTAAGAAAATCATTGGTCATTCCCATGTTAATGCTAATTTATCCTAAAGTGTCTATTTTTCTTCTTAAATTTTCATTCTCATCCAAGGTGGTAATGAAAATTGCTTCCCCTGGAGAAAATAAGTTTAGGGGTGAGATTGCTTGCATGGAGAAAAAAACACAAACTTGAGGGTGGAAATTGCCTCCCCATGGAGATTTTAAGGATGTTTCCCTTATAATGTTACAATTATAATTCATTCTCATTACCACCATTTATTAACGACTACCAAAAGGGTAGTAATGATTTTTATATGTTTTATCCCTAATTTTGTTGCAAATCTTCATTATATTCTCACATTTTTTAGAGTCTTCTCAGTATTTCCGTGTTTATGTTTTATGTCAATGATTCCCCTACTATTATTTCTCAATCTCATTTAATATATTCCATTGTTTAAATGTTTCGTGAACTCTAAACACATTTTTTGGGAATTAAAAAACTCATTCAAATAAGTAATGTCCGTTTAACATCATTCAATTATCGGTTATCGGTTTTAAGATTTTCCAACATGAATTTAAACTTAGTTATACTTAGAGTATTTATGTATATATTTTGAAAACTGACGACGAAAAACTAAAATCTACGGGCTTGTTCATTAAGCTAAAAATTGACACTTTTAAGTTTATAATACCTCTCATATCATATGACTTTTACATTTATAAAACAAAAAACTAGAACTAGCAAAGTGAATGCCAGTGATGCTAAATGAGCCCTACTTTTTCAGATTCCATATTTCTTTTTTAGTTTTCAAGTAGCTAAAAACTGGAAACAAGAAAGGATAACAAACATAACATAAGTTTCTTGTTATAAGATGGTGAAAAAGCAAATTTAACTGAATACTTCTCACTATATAGGTTATATTAGATTAAGGCTTGCATATATCAAGACACTTAAATTAATTAGATTGATTTTGAACCCTAAGTATGTGAGATTATAACTCATAGTTTGGTTCTCCAGCAAAAACGAAAAGATAATAATATATTAAGAGATAATTAGTAAAATTATATTTATCTCTATTATATAAGGGAAGGGGGAGCAATGGTGTCCTCTTTTGAAATGCCTATTTTGCCCCCTTCCCTTTCAAAATCAAAATCGGCACTCAAAGAAAACTACCGAAAATTAATTTACTACACTCACTCACAAATCACTTAAAAGAAGAAACTTTACAAATCACTCATACATTTGAGAAAATCACGTTATAAAAATCACGCAAATCACTCAAATAATCAGGAAACTTTATTAAAACTTAAAATTAACATACAAACTAAAACTAATAACCTAGAACGTCAATACATACAAAAACATTTACAGAAATTTACTTACAAATCACTATTCTCAAGAACCATTCACAATTACATACTCACAAAAGTTACCTATAAACACAAATCTGAGAAAAACATAAGATTTTGACAGCGATATCACACATTCATCCATCGGCAATTTGCGAACTTCCAAAAAGGTACATGATTCTTTTAACCTTCAAAATTATTTCACATTAGTTGAAATAAACAATAGCAACTTAGCCACTGTTTAGTTAGTAAAAAAATGGAGATGATAGCAATGAGTTCAAAAGGGCTTTTATACAATCAGACTTAAATTTAATTCATTTTCATATAAAACAAATTTAGTTTTTTCTTAAAAAATGCCAATATTCAAATTTTTGCCCAAAACTTTTGCAAAAAATCCATGTTCAGAAATAAATTTTGAAAAACAAAACAATATCAAACTTTTTGCGAACAACTTTTGCAAAAATCCATTTTCTGGAAAAAAAACTACATTAATTTGCGAAAAGAAACGATTTTTGTTTTTCTAAAAAAATTCCAATATCAAATTGTGTATGAAAAATTTAAAATTTCATTTCAAATATAATCGAAGCTCAAAGTGTTAAAATTTAGAAAAGGACAAAATTTAAAATGATGAAAATTTTAAATATCAATGTGTGAAAACGAAATTTAGAAGTTAGACAAGGAAAAAAAACTGAAATTATTTTATACTTTCCGGTTACAATTTTGGGATCATGGAGAAATTATGAAATATATGATTTAAGAAATTACATTTCTTTGTTAGAAAATCGACCCAATTAGATCTACCGCCGCTTAAGACTTGAAATGCCCGATTTTTTTGATGTTGTTCATTGATGTTGATTTGAAAATCTACCGTTGCATGTATTTCATTGATGTTGTTCGCAAATTAAACACGGTTGAAATCAGATACGGAGTATTTAGTGTTAAAATTTAGAAAAGGAGATTAAGTTTGTTTCATCTTTTTGGTTTTATGGGAATTTTAGGAGAGATAAGTAAGGAAAGTTTAAATTTGGTGTACATGGATAAAAGTTGATTTGGGAATTGAAACTTAATGTTGAAGATGAAAGGTGAAAATGGGAGTAAATGTCTCTTGAAGATGAAGACCGAGGAAGGAAAAAAATGGAAGAGTGTGGGAGAGAGAGAAAGCCACGCATGAAATGCCATAATATTAGGTGGGTGTGTCATTGGTGGCTAATACTTTAATTTTCCTTACTAAAATAAAGGGAAGAAATTTATCATCTTCTGCCCCAAATATTGGGAAGAAAATGGGCTAATACTTTAATTTTCCTTACTAAAATAAAGGGAAGAAAGCCACGCATGAAATCTCCACATTGTATATAATATCCCCTACATCAGAATTTTCTTTGAACAAGTAAGCCTGATTAGACAAGTGTGAAGCGAATGCGGCTCTAATTTCACTAGCAAACTTGGTGTTCAACAAGCAAGGAAATTCGTCTGTTATGAGAGTTTTAGCGGTGTAGTTTAGAAGGGGTATTAAAATAATATAGTGATGGGTCAATGTTGACAATGTTGAACTATTAAAATAATGGTGGGTCATGATAAAAAAAATAGAGGTGTATTTGTAGTGAAATCAGAATTTAGAAGTTAGACAAGGAAAAAAAATTATTTACTTTTTTATAGTGTTTCCTATATATAATGAAACTTTTACATATATTTGGACCTATCTTTTTCTATTATATAATAGCGATTAATTATCAAGGTAAAAAGGTTTATGTAAAATATCGTTCAAGAATTAAAGTACAACATATTTAAATATAACATATTGACACGGTAGAACTATTAAAATAATGGTGGGTCATGATAAAAAAAATAGAAGTGTAAAGAGTATTCTGGAACAGATGAAAAATAAAAGTGTAAAGAGATTTCGAACGGAAGGAGTATCAATTTGTGAATTTAGAATTTAGAAGTTAGACAAGGAAAAAAAATTATTTGCTTTTTTTGTAGTGTTTCCTATATATAATGAAACTTTTACATATATTTGAACCTATCTCTTTCTATTATATAATAGCGATTAATTATCAAGGTAAAAACGTTTATGTAAAATATCATTCAGGAATTAAAGTACAACATATTTAAACTATTGACAAGGTAGAACTATTAAAATAATGGTGGATCGTGATCAAAAATAGAAGTGTAAAGAGTGTTTTGGGACAGATGAAAAAGGAAAGTGTAAAGAGTATTATGAGACGGAGAGAGTATCAATTTGTGAAATTAGAATTTAGAAGTTAGACAAGGGAAAAAAAATTATTTACTTTTTTATAATGTTTCCTATATATAATGAAACTTTTACATATATTTGGACCTATCTCTTTCTATTATATAATAGCGATTAATTATCAAGGTAAAAAGGTTTATGTAAAATATAATTCAAGAATTAAAGTACAACATATTTAAACTATAACATATTTAAATTTACAGACTAAACTAAGAATATTACATCTGACACGATATAGATTTTAGAATGGACGACTTCGAATTGCAAATTACTCAAGAACGTAGGACTAGATGGATGGAAAATAAAAGGCAACGAAGAAATTCTGTAATCCCCCATAATTTTAAAGGATTTTATAAATATATTTTATCACATATATATTTATATTTTAGTTGAAATGATTTTACTAATTAAAGTAGGTTGACTATTTTAAAAAGTCAAATGAAATTATTTTAAGAATTTAATAAAGTTGAAAATATTTTAATTAGGCATGCTTTGAAAAGGGTTTGAAATACGAATTTGATTTGGAAAAGAAGTCTAAGTGGACTTGAGGAACCCAAATTCTAAGTAGATTAGAAAAGGAGTTATGCGATCTTTAGGAGTTAATTTATCAATCCTAGTTGTCATCAAATTATATTCAAACTCAATCTCCTTTTCCTAAGCCCAAAAAGAAAACCCTACTTATAAATACCTTAAACCCAATTATTTTACCCCACACAAAGATTTTTTCTCTCTCCTCTCTCAAACTCACGGCATTCTCTTCCTTCTTCCTCTTCAACGTAATTTTGGTGTTCTTCCTCTCAAGTTTTCTTTCTTCTTCTTCAAGTAACGCTTTCTTCTTCGCTAAGAAACGTCACCACCGCCGTCAATCACCGGTGAACCGCCGCTGCTGCCGCCGTTGCTCTTCCTTGGCCGGCGCATCATCCTACTTTCCTCTTGTGTTGGTTTAATTCTTTTCTTCTTCCTCAAGTTTCCATTAAAGACTATGTTTTTATGCTTTATTTTAATGTTAATCATGATTATTGATTTTAATTTACTGTTTTAATAAATAATCTTGATTCATATATATATTATATTATAAGAATAAAAATTCAGATTTAATTATTATTGTTAGATTGAAGTTTTAATAATTAAAGCATGGATTTTTAGGGTGTTAATTATTAGAAAACCATAGTAGCATATTATATACTATGAGATTGATTGAATTTATGATTTTGAGCATGTTTAAGTGGGTTTAAAGAAGGTTTCATGATTTTATAAGTTGCTGGAATTTCAGAAAGTAATTTATTTAGGGAGTTTTAAGAATTTTAATTACTAGTATGGTAGTACTATGCTAGGAATTAAAAGTAATTGGAGTTTTGGTAGAAAAATCAACTTTTGAATATGTTTAAAAGGGATTTTAAATATTTTAAAGTTGCTGTCTTTTTATTTAAGAGTATTGATTTTAGTTATATTTGATTTCTAGGCGGAGAGTATTCCGTAGGAGATTTTTAAAGGGGCTAAAGTGGCCAGTCGACTAGTTTACACAAGGTACGTACATACCTATGTGATAATTGAGATAGTATCATGATTTTATGAAGAAGAATTAAGTAGTATCATGTATAGGAACTATGTTGAGTTCATGTATGACATTTATTATGTTGGATTTTGCATGTTTATGCCTGTGTGCAAACATGTTGATTATAATAATTGATTTTGAGTAGAATATCATGTTTGTATGGAATATTGATGCAAGCATGTTAATGGGATGGGAACTTTAATTATTAATTCACATGGGGGAATTAATATATTATTAAGATTGATTCATGATTATTCATGTGTTCCCTTATAAGTATTATTTTCACTACTTTATGAGGACTGTGGGCCTTATTTGGTAAGTTGATAAGTATGCCTTTTAAAGGTAAGTTTGATTGTTGGCTAGGTTCAACAAATGAGAAAGTTAAGATATAAAGAAAGTAAGTTTTGGATTGTAAGTTGTGACCACTTATTAAATCCTAAGATAGAAGAAGTTCAGTTGTGAATGTTGAATTGTTATTTCTGTATTGCTTGAATGTGTGTCATAACAAGTAATAATATGTAAAGAACGTAAAGTGTAACAAGGATGGTTATAGACTTTAGACTGGTGCACGTCTAGAGTTGGACATTAGGAGTTGGGGTACATGGTGAGCGAGCCATGGCTTTTTACGAGGAGATGGATTGATCCCCATCCCTTTTCGGTTAGCAAAGGTTCCTCGATATCGCAGGGTCATTTCGGAATACGTGGTAGCTCTCGTATTTCGTCTTCGTAATGAAGGCATTAGTAGATAAGACAACTCGAGTCCAATAACTATTCCATTTGAGTAATAAAAAGATGTTTAGAGTTTAGTTCAGTAAAAGTTGTCTGCAGAAATGTTATATGATTATATTATTATTTATCCCTGCATGTTATTATTTAGTATCATGTTAGGTAAGTTTATTTATTACTATGTAGTACTCGGCCTTTGCCGATTACGTGCTTTGTTTGTATGTGTTGATCATGGCTTTGCCTTATTGATCCTGTGATGACCCAATTTTGGTGAGCGAGACTCTCTAGAGCATTGACATTTACGAGTTCGCGAGATGTAGCATCATTGGGAATGCGGGAATGGAGAGCTTGTGTAATTTAAGTTGTCATATGTCACATTATTAGGAACGTATTTTAAATAAGTTCGTTTGAGTAGACATTTAAAGTTAATTGTTTTTGAAGTATTTAGTTATTTATTTATTTATGACAATAAAGTATGAAGTTCAATTAATTGTTTTCCGCTGCAAAATTCTGAATAAGCCGATACGTTATCACACGGGCGATAATACTTGGGTAATTCTCTAAGTTTTATATTATAAAGGTATTTCTGAAAAGAGAGAATTATCGGGGTGTTACAAATTCAATGACCCCCGAACAAAGAGATTCTAAAAATGCAAGAAGATGAGCTAGACGAGAAGATGATAGTGTAACACCTCTACATATTCAATTTGACTCGCCCACCATCGAAAGACAACGTCGATGTGAATCAACGTGATGTACCTACCTCTTCAAATCTAAGGATGCCTATGGTAGACATCACTAATCACCAAAGTCATGTCACACATGATCATGGAAGACATAACAGTATGTATCTAAACTAAACATAAACATTTGCCTAAAATTTCATTACTTAATTAATTTATACGAGCTCTTATGCGATACGACTATTGTTTGACATTAATGCCAACAATTATTATGGGATTGCAACCGAAAGTAACATGCCGACTCGACACTTCGTGTTGGTGAAAGTAGCACTTCCAATGTCAATAACACGCCGAGAGCCGCAACTTCCGGAATAAGGATTTGGAAGGTTGGGCGACGTGGATATCACAATTGTGCAAGGGATTACCAAGAGAGTAAGGGGGTTCTCATATTCACTCTACCTCCAATGACAACATGTCCACACTGTCAAGCACGACTTTTCAGTTGTGAATCATCAGAATTATGTTGCTTGAGCGGGAAGGTCAGATTACCGGGAATTCCCTTTGTCATCGCTCTACTAGGCCTCTATTTTGATCAAGGAGAGGGATGGGGAACATTTCATTTTGAACATTCGAAAGTACAATTATGTTTTTGCATTCACTTCGTAGGGAGTCATTATAGATGATGAATTAGCCGATGCACGTCAAGGTGTGTACACATATCGTGCTCACGGTTCAATTTATCATCGAATTGGTGGTTTATTACCTTTGAACTCAAATGACCGTCCTCGATTCCTTCAAATGTACATATATGATACTGAGCATGAAAATGAGCATCGAATGACAGAAAATGCAACGTTAAGAGTGGATATCATTGATAGGATCAAAAATATTTTGAACGAGAACAATCCTTTTGTCCGTACACTCCGACATATTGCTCAACGAGATGACATACAAGAATGCAAGTTTGTCATAAAAGAGCAACCTCCTAACCAACATAATTATTCAATGCCTTTCGCCTCTCAAGTTGCAGCAGTTGTTGTGGGGGGTGATGATATTGCCAACCTGAAAGAAAGGGATGTCATGGTAGAGTCGGTCACTGGACGACTCATGTCTATCAAAGATACTGCATGCTATTACGATCCACTACAATATACTCTATTATTTCCTTATGGCTCTTACGGTTGGGATTTAAACACCAGATCTATGACTGGCAAGAAGATAACATGTCGAGAATTCTATTCGTATATGTTTCAGGTACACACAATGTCACAACCATACTCCATCCTCCATTTTAATCATTATGATTATTCTAACTTCTTCACCAACTTATACTTGAAATAGATGAGAGAATGTTATGATACTATAATCTTAAGAGTTGGCCGCTTAATTCAACAATTTGTTGTTGACAACTGTGTAATGATGCAAGCATCCAATTTGAGATGGATTGCACTAAATCATGACACAATTCGTGCAGATCTGTACAAGGGACTAGAAGATTCATACAATGCTGGAGAACATAATACATGTATGATTTCACATAATACCAATAATGGTCTACTTCGATATACATATCTATATTATTTAAAGCTTATTTTGTGCACTTTATTACCTACACGTAGAAAATGTTGGACGAAGAACTATACTTCCATCGTCATTTGTTGGAAGTCCGCGAGATATGCATCAACGATACCAAGATGCAATGGCCTTGGTGCAAAAATTTGGCAAGCCAGACATATTCCTTACTATGACGTGCAATCCATCGTGGCCATAAATAGTAGCAGAATTACTACCTGGTCAACAACCTCAGGATCGTCCAGACTTGCTAACAAGGGTATTTCATGCCAGACTTGAGGAGTTAAAAAAGGATGTGTTGGAAAGGAACGTTCTCGGGAAGGTAATTGCTTATGTATATGTGATTGAATTCCAAAAACGAGGTCTTCCACAAGTTATGCATAAAAATATCATCGCACGCATCGCGTGCATAAAAAGCTAGTATATTATGTGCAAAGCCTGAAATACCATAATATAAATGTATGCATGTTAATTTTAATAATTAAATAATATGATAAATTTATTTTTTGAAATGCCGAACTTTGGGAGAAACATTCAAACTCCACAACTGGACCCAAGTTTTATGAAAATTTTCAAAAGTGCAAGATTTCCCCACCATATATGCGGTTTTAACATAATAATCACCATTCTTAGTAAAGGCCCATGTAAGATAGTCAACCGACATCCGATCATTGATGGAAATTGACAAAATTGCACGGGCATTGTCCTCCGGAAACACCCCCAAGATCATCTCGATGACGCCAAGTTCGGCTAGGTGCATCAATTAAGTCACAAACCTTCTCAACTCCGTTAATGGGCTCACCTTCCAAAATCTACCGCCATCCTTACACACCCATGGATCGTTCCATACCTTGATGCTCAAACCATTTCCTACTCTCCACAACAAACTTTCCTTCAACAGAGATTTTAGACCCCCCCAAATGCTCCTCCAAGATTAATTACTCATAGGACCTATACGGGACTCAAAAATGAAGAATTCGGGTAGTACTTCACCTTTACACATACCCAAACAAAGACTCCGGAGCTTGCACTAACCTCCACACCTGGCGTCCTAGGAGAGTTTCATTAAAAACTCCCAAATCCAGAAATCCAAGACCACCGAGGCACTTTGGATTAGAAAGGGACTCCCAACTTTTCCAATGCATCTTCCATTCCGTCCCCTTCGACCCCACCAAAAGCGAGCCATGGCCGAACGGATAGATTGGACAATGCACACACCGATACTTTATAGACACTCATAACATAAGTAGGGATAACTTGTACTACAAACTTTCAAGCAAAACTTCCTTTCCCAAGACGGGATAACAACTTCTCTTTCCAACCATTGAGCTTTTTCCAAATTCAATCTTTCATCTCAAGCAAAAATCACTTTCTTAGAACGTCCCATGAAAGTGGGAACACCTAAATATTTTGGATGTTCATCAACAAGTCTCATAGCCAAAAAAATCCGTCAACTAACAATAATATTAACACACGATCTCTCGATGCCCGGGTTATTAACATTTTCATGTTAAAAAATACGGATTTTTCACCAGGTACCCCTGAGTTTTACAATTATTCACCAGGTACCCTAACAGTTTCCAAAATGCACAAGGTGCCCCTCAGGTTTTGAAAAATTATCAGAATACCCTTAATGACTAACGATCGTCACCTCCGTTAGTCATTAAGGCTAAATCAACCCTTAACTAACCTAATTAATACTTATTAATCCTAATTAACTCTAATTATCTCTAAATGAACCTCATTAACCTTAGTTAATTAAATTTCCACCCCCCTCCTCACCTACCACCACCCCAACCACCGCCATGCCACCATACCCGGCCCACCACCACCCCGAAGACCTCCCCGTCCCCTCCCCACCGCCGAAAATCTCCCCAGCCCGAAAACTCCCCGTCCCCTTCCTGACCACCGAAAACCTCACCCCTCCCCCTGACCCGAAAACCTTCCCCCTCTCCTTCCCCCAAGCTTGTAAAAGCGGTTTTGGGCCGGAGGAAGGGAGGGCCGATTTTCGGTGGGGAAGGGAGGGAGGTTTTTGGGGATGGGGGATGGGAAGAAGGCGGTTTTCGGCGGTGGGAAGGGGAAGGGAAGGTTTTCGGGGGCTGGGGGACAGGAGGGAGCGATTTTCGGGGTGGTGGTGGCTGGATGGGAGGCTAAGTAGGGGCTTTAGGCCGTCGGTTGAGAATTTGGCCTTTAGGACCAACGGAATTTACGGAAACTTAACGGCAGGGTCAAGTCATGATTTTTCAAAACCTCAGGGACACCTTGTGCATTTGGAAACTGCGAGGGTAACTAGTGAATATTCGTAAAACTCAGGGGTACCTGGTGAAAAATTCGTAAAAAATTTCATCTAATGTTGCATAGCTTATTGGTCAGAACTTTTGTATATTAACTTGAGGTCACGTGGTCCAATCTTATATGAAACATGTTTTTAATTTTTTTAAATGTGCATAATGATGACATGGAATGAAACAATTAAGGGGAGAGTGCCACGTGGCACATAGATATGTTTGAGAACGCCTTTTAATATATTAGTACTAGCATTTTTTGCACGCTATGCGTGCGTGTCATATTAACGTTTTTTTCTCAATTAGTTATTCATGAGTGTTACAAAAAAATTGATTTGAACAGACGTTTATAATGATTTTTGATTTTTTAATATGTTTTTCTTAAATCAATGTTTCGTTGGTTTTATTAGTTATTTGTTCATCATTATTCAAATAAAGTATTGAGAGAATGAAATATAAAGAAGAAGAAAGCTTGTGCTCAAATAAAGTGGAAGAATTTCTGTATCAGGTTCAATCGTTGAATATTAATAAAGTGGAAGAGTTTGATTTATATAATAGATATTTTCGAATAATAATCAACATGTAGGTTTTAAAATATTATTAATATAATTATTTATATGAAATTCAAGTTTTTATTGTTTCTTTTGATTGTGTCAATTAAGTTATATTGTCAATTTAATTTTTGATCATAGTTCTTTACACATATGTAAGAAGAGGAAATCATTCTCCTTAATTTAATATTTAATTGACATTTCAAATTCAATTTCATTGTTAACTTGTTCAATATATATGGCAAGTAGGAAGAATAAAAGATTATTTAATATATATGACAATTTAAATTCATTAAGGGTATATAAGTCTTTTTGTAAGGGGACACCATCTTCCTCCTCCCTTCACTTATATAATAGAGATAGATTTTTTTTATCTAGATACAACTTCATATTTGTTGAGAATATCAACTATATAATCTATACAAGAAAACCACGATAGTCTATACAAACACTGATCCTTCTCTAAATTATAAGAAAATATCATAATATCCACATCTCCAATCCTTAATTCCTTAGAGCAAGAATATCGGCAGTCTGGAGCACCAAGTCTGAGCGCAGACTTTGGTGAGTCTGCCGCCAGACTACCGATATTTGCATTAATTGATATGCCGAGTCCGGGAATGAGTTTTGGTTTCCCAAACTCAATCTCGACTTGGTTGTGGGCCCTACAAGTAATTTTCCTTCCCTTTTTTGCCTTCCTTCAATGCAAGCAACGGTAACTTTCTTCCTCAAAAAAAAAAGCAACGGTAACTTTATATATTTTACCCAATTAAAATGTGACAGCTTGTTTTATATTTAAAAAAAAAAAAAATTTGGCCAACGGTAATATTTTGTAAAAATGTTTATAAATAGCCATTTGTTTGTATAATTTTTATCATTCTTCCAAATTCTCCTACATCAATTTTCTCTTTCTCTCCATATTCTTCCAAATTCAACCTATTGTATTTTATAATGGATCCAAATCAAAATTTTGATTTGAATTCTCTAATGAGCTTACTGCAAAACAATGCCCAATTTCAAACTTTTGTTGCTCAACAAAACCAACCCCAAAATTCTCAATTTTCAAATTTCTCTACCCCCAATCCTAATAATATGGGAAATGCACAAGTGCAAACTTTTACCCAATTTCTCCAGACTCCAAATAACCAATATACTCCTACTAATGATAATATGGACCAACCTCCTATTACACCCATCGTATTGGATCCAATTCCAGTAACCCATTTGTAGACAATGTAGGCATTGAAGAGGGGGAAGATATTGATGTTACTACAACTACACGCATCTTCGCTGCTCGTACATCGCTACACGTCGCAAAGTAAGTCGGCCCGGAGAGAAAAAAGGGTTAAATTGGACGATAGAAGATGAAACACTTCTTGGTATGGCGTGGAGTAATACTACCAAAGATGAAGTAAATGACAATTCACAAAGAGCAGATGCCTACTGGGGGAAAATTTGTGCATTCTTCAATGAAAATAGGCAAACTAATCAAGTTGAACGAGAGGTAAATCCTTGCAAACAACATTGGTGGGCAATTAATAATGCACTTGGAAAGTTTGCAGGGTGTTATGCCAAGTATGCAAAGAGGAGTGGGTTCAATGAAGCCTTGAAACTCTCGGAGGCTCGTGCACTTTACCAAAGTCTCTACAATTCCAAGTTCCAAAGACGATCATGTATGGAGTATTGTGTGTGAAAACGAGATAAGTTCGGAGTCGAACTTAAGAGCAAGCGTAAGAAAGGCGCAAACAAACCGATTCGTCAAAAAGGAATAAGATTTCTGAATCAGGAGACTACACAGCAAGTGGGGAGGATGTTGAGGCTTTCCATGAAGTTGATGATCCCCGACCAACAGGTCAACAAACTGCAAAGAAACAACTAGCTGCCCAGAGGAAGGGAAAAAGCATCGAGAGTGATCATAGTGAAGCCATATCAGTTGCAAAGAATATTGAAAAGTCACGTGCACAATCAATAAATCGTATGGCGATTTGAAAGAGCGGGGAGCTTGAAAATCAACTACTTTGTGCCGTTGTCACCAAGATGGCTCCTTCGCAAAGAACGATTCATGAGAAGAAGTTGCAAGCACTTCGGGAAAAATATGGATGGACTTTTGATGATTAGGTTGCTTTCAAGTTTCAACTTGCTAAATTTGATTATGTTTATTAATGTTTATTTATGTTGTTTTAATATGTGGTAGCTATGTTTCAGTTAAGCATGTTTGTTTTTCATGAACTTATGTTACTTCTTAATATTAATAATAATTAATTATTTTCTCTATTAACGTTAAATATAATAATTATTAGTAATATTAATAATAATAATAATAATAATAATTAAAACAATAATGGTGAACTGATTTCAACTTCAGTGAGTTGTCACCTCCAAGTCTATATCAATGCATGACTTGTTACCTCACATCCATTTTTGCAGTAACTTTATCAGATATTATTGCACTTTTTTTTTGAATTATTGTACCAAAGATCAGTGCATTATTGTTGTAGTACTCATTGAGTTATTTGAATATTGTGCATTGAATTATTAACCTCTTCAACTTCTATATATTTACCCATTTCTGAGCTCAAATTCTCATAGCAACCTTTCCATAAATCCTCTGAACAATTATAAACCTCAAGGCATATTAATAATGTCATACTTTAACCCTCCCAACACCTTTGATGAATTGTATAATCAAACATATGATTCATATATGGGGGGTGACATTTCCACAGGTTTAGCAGATGATATCCTAAATCATGTGATTGAAGATACATCACCTTCAAACCCTACTAAAACAAGAAAGAAAAGAAAAAACAGAGAAAGAAAGCGTGAGGAAGGGCATGAGTGCATATGGAATGATTATTTCTCAAGCAACCCGGTGTATAGTGCACAACAATTTCGCCGAAGGTTCCGAATGAGAAAGGAGTTATTCCTTCGCATCGTCAATGCTCTTGAAAATCATTTTGAATATTTCCAAGAAAGAGTTGATGCTGTTGGTAGGAAATCTCTCTCCCCACTTCAAAAATGCGTTGCTGCCATTCGGTTATTGGCTTATGGAGTGGCAGGTGATGCCGTAGATGAATACGTGCGAATTGGAGGATGTACGGCACTACAATGCTTGAAGAACTTTTGTAAGTGTGTGATTGAGGTTTTTGAACCTCATTACTTGAGAAGGCCAACAGCCGATGACACCCGACGTCTTCTTCAAATCGGGGAATCCCGTGGATTCCCTGGTATGCTTGGTAGTATCGATTGTATGCATTGGCAATGAGATAAATGTCCCACGGCATGGCAAGGTCAATACACCGGAGGTCATCAAGGTGTACCAACAATGATATTGGAAGCTGTTGCTTCTTATGATTTATGGATTTGGCACGCATATTTTGGTGTCGCAGGATCTAACAATGATATCAATGTCTTGGATCGATCCCCGATATTTGATGAGTTGCTTGAAGGTCAAGGTCCTGAAATCCAATACACGATAAATGGAAGCACGTACAATATAGGATACTATCTTGCAGATGGTATATATCCTGAATGACCTGTTTTCGTCAAAACCATTCCTCGAGCAAACATGTTATCTGAAAAAAGAAAACTATTTGTTCAACATCAAGAAGGTGCAAGGAAGGATATAGAACGAGCTTTTGGGGTGCTCCAAAAGAGATTTGCGATTGTTTGCAACCCCGTACGTTTATGGAAAAAAAGTGAAGTTGGTGATATCATGAAAGCATGCATCATATTACATAATATGATTATTGAGGATGAAAGAGATGATACCGAATTGACCACTAGCGTTAACTATACAGTAGCAAGGAACCAAAGTGAAAGTCCACAACTTCATACCGGTCTACTTAGAAATTATTATGTAAACCGGAGCAGGTACTTTGAAAATCATACGCGAATTCGCAACCGAGCCCAATGTCCAAATGCAGCACGATTTGGTGGAACACATATGGTCGCGTTTTCGAGGATACGCTAATTAAATTTCGTGTGTAATTTTGCAATTTCGTGTGTAATTTTCAATTTCGTGTGGTTGTACTTCTTTTAGAGTTTAGCAATTATGTATGCAACTAATTATGTTTATGCATGTCTTAAATTATGTCATTACTTCAAGTGTACTCAGTTTGTGTCCCGTAATTTATATAACATTAAAGTAATCCTAAAATCTTAAATTCATAATTACATAAATTGTAATTTTAATTATATAATAGTCGATAAATATTCGAACTATATATTATCGTCATATTAAGTAATTAACATTATAGAAAAAAAAACATAAAAGAAATGTTATATAAAATAATATGTTCAACTTTTGGTAGAGAGTCTGGAGTGAGTCTGAGGGATAAAGTGTAAAACTGGAATGAGTGCAGGTGAGTCGAAGAATAAAAAGTAGGTAAAAATTAGTGAAAAGCTGATGTGGCACAGTATGAAGGTTGGGTTTGAGTCTGAGGGATAAACTCACCCTTCTGTTAAAGTATATTGTGGCATGTGGGCTGTGGGATTCAAGTTGGTAAATTGAGTTTTTTTTTTTTTTTTGACAGGGAGTTTTATCTTTTTTCCCGTTGGTAAAATGGAAGCAAATAACACTCCTATTTGGGTGGCGGCAGGTATCTAGTAATCTAGAAGACTAAAAAAGTATAGGAGTCAATAAATCAGGGAATGAACACAGAACAAATCAGAACAGAAACATCCATCACATTTCACGTGTCAACAATCTCATCACCCAAATTAATCCCACTTTTCATTCTCTAAACATGAACCAATTATTTAATTTCACTAATCAAACTATCAAACCCATTAATTAAAGGAAGCTTTTTGAGTGGCTACAATAAAATTGTAGTCATTGCAATTATTTAATCAACCCTCTGTTTTGAGTGACTCATATTTGTTCATTGATTTTGTTGGCCTTTATGACATTAAAAAAATTTGCTTAGAAATCGGGTGAACAATTAATTATGAATTTATTAATATATAACTGTTAATTGGGAAAAACTTTGTCTACCCACTTGGTGATCTACCCATTAGAGATAGACTTTAATAATTAGTGGAGTCCAACTCAGCAGAATTAACTATTTCTAATGAGTAGTCTACCCCGTGGGTACGTTAGATGTAGCAATCTCCATGTTAGTTTTAGTTTAATTATAAAAGTCAACTAAATAAATAGTATAGATCTACAATTAAAAATTAATGGTCTATACTAAACAAGTTATCACGGCTATAATTTTACTGTACCCATTGTAAAATTATCCTTAATTAAAAACCCCTTAAACATACCAAAATTCCAATTAAATCCCCGCCTAAAAACCCCCTTTATAAAATCTCATTCAAAATCAAAATCCCCAATTTCAAAAAAGCCACAAAACAAAACCCACATTCACATACACACATCACTCACTTTCTCTCTCCTCTTATTTTTTTTTTCAAAAAAAAAACTCATTCCCCAAACTCACTCTTCCTCTCTTTCTTTCTCTCTCCTAATATTCCAACAGCTAAAATAGTACCACTACTACTTTCTTTCTCCCTCCTACTACTACTTTAATTTCTAGATTGAAAATTTGAAATCCCCCTTTTTAATTTTCTAGGGTTTGTTTATTCCGACAAAATCAAACCAGATCTCGCCGGAAAATTCAAAATGGCGAACGGAGAAGTGACGGCAGCACCGGCGAGATTGACGTCATCAGCATCGTTTAAGTATAGGAAAAAGAGTGGCGGACATTCTAGAGTAAATTCAGAGGTTGAAGATGTTGTTCATTTTTTACATGGTTCTGATCCTGTTCGTGTTGAGCTTACTCGCCTTGAAAATGAAGTTCGAGGTTTTTATTTTCTCTCTCCTCCTTTCTTTTTGAAGTTTGATCGCCATTTTTGAGTTTGGTACATGTTTTATGATTTAATTGATTGTATTTTTTTAGGAGAAATTTAACAACTTTTTGAGTTTTCATTTTTTTGGTGAAATTTGATCGCCATTTTTAAGTTTGGTACATGCTTTAGGATTCAAATGATTGTGTTTTTTTTGGGAGAAATTTAACAACTTTTTGGGTTTTCATCTTTTTGGTGAAGTTTGATAGATGATTTAGGATTAATTGATAGTTTTTTTTTTGGGAGAAATTTAACGACTTTTTGGGTTTTTTTTTTTTTTTTTTTTTGAATTTTTTCTCTGTTTTGTTTTGTGGGTTGGTATTTTATCGGCATTTTGGTACTTTGATGAAGAAAGGAGTTGGAAAAAAATTAACTTTTTGGGATGTGTTTAATGGAAAGTTTGTGGTAGAATTTAATTATTCCTCATATTAATGGGTATATTTTAATTTAATTCGCATTTTCAAATTGTTATTGGAATAAAAAAGAAATGGGGTGTTTACTTGAACGAAAGCTTTTTAATTTTTCTTTAATAAATTTTTTTAAAAAAGAGATTTTTCGAAAGTTTATACTATTATTAGGACGAAACTAACAAGATCCCCACGTCGAAAATGGTCTAATAAATATGTGAATAGTGTCGAAATTCAAATGGTGCAATTATAAAAAAAAAATTAGGAAGTATAAAATTGTTATTTTTTTTTTTTGAAAAGTCGGTGTGATTTCTGGCGTAAGTATCTTAGAATGAAAGTTGGTCAAGGCAGGGAGAGGATGTTCCGTTAAGACAGCTGAATGTTGTCAGTTTATTTGATCGTTTGTTTCTTCTTAATGGAGTAAAATATTCTTTTTTTATTTTTATATATATTTGTATGATTTTTAATTGAATTTGTAATTCTAATTCTAGGATCGTTGCATTTTTCTATAGTGTTTTTTAATTGAATGATTCAGTAATGGAGGTTTTGTCTCTATTCATTATTTATTTTTTATTTCATATAAAGAGATAAATTTTGTTGGTGATTTAGCATGTTGTATTTTAGGGTTGATGTTCTTTGATCTAAATTATCCTTTGTCTTTTTCATCCTTTTTGGTGTTGAGTTGTAATAATGTCTTCTTATATTCCTATTGTGATATCAATGAAGTAGCAAAGCATCTAGATTGAAAAGTTAATTTTGATGATGATGCTTCCTTGGGAAATTCTTTTTCCCATTAATTGGAAATGATATTATGGGCTAAAGTGAATATTGATGGTTAGGCTCCCTTGGGAAATTTCTTTTTCCCCATGATGCATATAATTCCCTTTAACAAGTGTCAAATTTTGTGAATTAGAGTGCGGTCTCATCTGTCGATCACAAAATCGTGAATTCTGGATTTGGGTTAGTAGATTGTTTTTGTATATATTGAATTTTTTATTAAAGAAATTAAATACTGGTAGGGTAATTGGTAAATGGAACTTTTTTCTTATATTGGTTAATTTTTATGAAAGAATAGCTTAGAATTTAAGTATACATTCTTACTAAAGGAGGAAATGCAAATTTCCTAGGACGGCATGGAATGAAATGCCAGCATTCTTTTTGAGAATGAGGGAGTAGTTAACATCCCTATATACACCTTCCTTCCATAGAAAAATATATACTCAACATTGAAAGTGAGAAAATTGTTATTAGGTGAATATGTAGGGATCCTGGTGAGCTCTATGTGGGTTATAAATTATAATCTTGGGACGTATATTATGATGGATGTTGTTAGGGCAGTGAAAGCAATTTAGTGAATCCGCATGTTACATGGGGATAGACAAGGCTTCAAATTGGGACAACAGCCGTCAAATTGTATACCTGAATAGTAGGTTCAACTTTAAGCTGCTGAAGACACTATATGCAGTGAGTGGTTATAGTGAATGATTTATGAATTTGTTTTTGCTTACGAGTGTCGGTATTGGCTATGTTTCCTAGTATTGCTGTAAGATTTTCCTGATATGGCACGAGTAATAATTGTGCATTTTTACAAATGTATGATATTCCTTGTAACTAGCATTAACCTCTTTAGTTGAGTTTCCTTCAATAATATTCCTTGTAACTAGCATTAACCTCTTTGGTGGTTGAGTTCTCTTCACTTTTTTATATGGGAATGGGGTAGCAGACTCAAAATTGATTATTTTTAGCAATTATACCCACGTTAGATCCAGTAATCGTAGTTATACTTGACCGTCCTTTAAACTGTAGGATGTTTGCTATCATAAGCTGGTGCATAATCAGATGGCAGCAGAAGTAATATCTCTATAATTGTAATATGATATTCTCTTATAATTCTTTTCTGGATACCTTATGTATACTTTTGTGTTTATGCTGCAGAGAAGGACAGGGAATTAGGAGAAACTCATGCAGAGATCAAGGCATTGAGGCACTCAGAACGCCTTAAAGAAAAGGCAGTTGAAGAGGTATTTCTGACTTAAATTCTGCTCTGAATACCTCCTCTTTTTCGAGCTTTGAAACCAGTGTATAGAAAGGCACACTATGTATTTAGGTGTGAGGTGCACTGGGTGATCACCTTTGCTCTAGGCAAGGTGATTACAGTGAGGCATAGTTGAGGTGTTCAAGGAATTGGAGAGACGAGAGACATGCCTCTGCCTGCTTCATAAAGTTTTCTCTTTATGCTTTTTATTTTAATAGTCGTATCTATTAGATTTGGTATTCTCTATCAGGATCCTACACCTCTTTTTAAATTGCAATGGTGTTGTAATACATTGTTATCAATGCTTTATAGCTAGTTGTTGCTATTTGGAAGCATGTAAATACTCTTTATAGGGTCAATAATAGATTTACCTATGAAACATACATGCCTTGCTCACATGCGCACCTGCACTTCTTGCTTTTATGCCTAGGCTTTAGGAACCTATACGTGACTGCAATTCTGGCCTTATAAAGCATTTTGATGTTAGATTCTACATAAGTCACGCATTGTGCTAATATTATCTACAACTTGTTTTATAGGGAGGATTTGGATGAAAAAGAAAGGAAAGAAAGCAATTAAATGAGTTTCCCATGTTTGGTTCTTAAATTCATATGATATTTTGTAGGAAGCCGAAGGAATTGATGATTAAAGAAGTTGATATAATGTTCACTTTCCAATTTCAGGAGGACAGAGAAATTATTAATTTGTCAACACTTGCTTCTTCTCTCCCCTTCCCCATCTTGCATTATTAAAGCTAAGTAGTTAACCAAACATCGATTTCTTTTAAATCCTTCCATTAAACCAAACAACAGAAGATATATTTAAACTTTTTCCCCTCTCTTTCCTTAAGGCTTTGTTTGGTAGGAAGGATTTGGATGGAAAAGAAAGGAAAGGAAAGGTAAAAACAAACTTTCTCATGTTTGGTAAAAGAAAATAAGAAGGGTTTGATTGGAAAGGAGAGGAAGTGGAAGGAAAAGAATACTCTTAAATCCTTGCTTTCCTTTCCTCCCAAAATCGGAGGAATTTGACAGGAAAGAAAGTTAACAAGCTTTTAGCTATGTTTTGTTTATTTCCTTCCTTTCCTTTCCTTTACTAATGACAACCAAACATGTGATTCCTCTCAAATCCACCAATTATACCAAACATTGGAAACTACAACTACCTTCTTTTCTCTTCTTTTCCTTTCTTTTCCTCTCTCTTCCTTTCTTTTCCCTTCCTTTACTAAAAAAAATACCAAACAAAGTGTAAATGAAAAAATACCAATCAAGCTGTTAGTGGCAAATAAGGTAGCAACCTCTCGTGTGGCACATGATAGTATTATAGAATGTTGTACATTCATGGTCTAGAGCAAGTTAACTAAAAAATCAAAGTCATAAATGATCAGAATGACAAGTTACTCATCTTTTCTCCGGTCAATGAAACCAAGGACTTTGCAATTCAATGAACTTGATTAATTTCGAAGGATTTATCTTCTGAAGAATTTCTTCTGTGTTGAAGTAGATCTGTGAAAAGAATCTTTTAGAGATACAAAGTCCTGAAATCATAAATTTAGGCCGAGCTACAAGACAAACTCTTCTCTACAAGAACTCTTAATGTGACTTTCTGGGTTCTATTTTTATATAAAAATGACATAATTGACAAATTCCACCATTTTTGGCGTGGAAATCAAATTTTGCTTGTCGCTAGCACCATATCATAGTGATATGCATAAAATCTGTATTAACCCCCCCCCAAGCTTATGTTTGATGCACCTTCTGTGTTTGTATAAGATTGAACCTGGGTTGTTTGTTAATCAAAAGTTGGTTTGTTCTGCATTACAGCTTGATGAAGAGCTTCAGAAGGTGTATGGAAAGTTAAAAGCTACTGAAGCTGTTCTGGAAAGCAAGGTACCAAGCATAAATATTGTAACCTTGTCTTAGAGAACTAACCATAGAATTTGATTTTTGGATGCTATAACGAAGTGGTTTTATCTTAATTATGCAGAACCTTGAAATTAAAAAGATAAATGAAGAGAAGAAAGCAGCCCTTGCTGCACAATTTGCGGCAGAGGCCACACTTAGACGAGTACACGCTGCTCAAAAGGATGATGATATGCCCCCTATAGAGGCCATCCTTGCACCACTAGAGGCAGAGCTAAAGCTGGCTAAGCAGGAGGTATATCTTCTTCATTAATCTTCATTTGGTATTGCATCAATCATATTACTTTCTGCTTCAAACTCAATCATTTGAGGTGTTTTGCATGATCGTTGAGTACATCGTCAATTCCCATATCCCTAATGTTATAATATTTCGTGGTTGAAAATTAATCATTGTTGGTTGGAATTTACGAGTAACTGGTGTATTTCTCTTTTTCAGATTGCAAAATTGCAGGATGACAACAGGGCATTGGATCGTCTCACAAAATCCAAGGAGGCTGCACTTTTGGAAGCGGAGAAGACCATTGAGATGGCTATGGCAAAAGCATCCTTGGTTGATGATCTGCAAAACAAGAATCAGGAGTTGATGAAGCAGATTGAGATCTGCCAGGTACACTATTTTTGGTTACTCAAGTCATCGTGTGCCAACATGGTCCTTTTCAGCTGCTTATTGAATTATATGGATTCAATCAGGAGGAGAACAAAATTGTGGACAAAATGCATCGTCAAAAGGTAGCTGAAGTTGAAAAGTTAACACAAACAGTTCGGGAGCTTGAAGAGGCAGTGTTGGCCGGTGGAGCTGCTGCCAACGCTGTGCGTGATTACCAGCGTAAAGTGCAAGAAATGAATGTAATTTATATTCTCACGATGGATGATTTTTTAAGCAAAAAAATAACATTTGGTGTTTGCCTATGGATGCACTTTACGCTGATTCTGAACTCCTTTCTTAATAGGACGAGAAGAAAACTCTAGACAGGGAGCTTGCTCGTGCTAAAGTTAATGCAAATAGGGTTGCTACTGTGGTGGCTAATGAATGGAAAGATGGAAATGACAAAGTTATGCCCGTAAAGCAATGGCTTGAAGAGAGAAAATACTATCAGGCATGTGATCTTTGAACTTTGTCTTTTACTTTGTTGCTTTTTGTATGACCAGTTATCTTCTAGTGTTGAACTTATGGAAATTGGGAGGGGGGGGGTGCATTGATGCAAGGAAACTCTCTTCAAAATTCTAATGTACCTTCAATGTAATTCCCTGCCATTATGCATGTTTAGAGGAACGAACATGCGTCTCTATCCAACTTTTTTTCCATCTAAAAGTATGATTAGAAAAGGTCCAACATAGGGATCCTTGGAATCTTTTTCTTGATGGTCTATTATGAAGACATGTTTTGTTGTCTGGTCTACAATTGGCTATCATGATGACGCTTGTGAAGATAGAATGGCTATGCCACTATGGAGCCTAATTTAGTTTCACCTTTCTCCCTCATATGATCAATATGTTGACATGTTTGTTGTGTGTATCATTGCTTTCTTCTGTTCTTGACTGATGAGTAGAATGACATAGACGGGGGGAAACTGAAAAGGCCATTTTGGAAACAGCCACCGACTCTAATAGCTGTAGTATGGCATAACAATAGCATGTATTTTTTTTTTAAAAATGTTGTAGATGTGGATTATTAGATTTTTCTAAATGTGCATTCTGTTTGCTATATCCTTTTAGGGAGAAATGCAGCAACTTCGGGATAAGCTTGCTGTGGCTGAGCGCACAGCAAAAGCAGAAGCTCAGTTAAAAGTGAGGGCACTAACTTTTCATCATTGTTGTACATCTTTCTCCCATTGTTGACTAACGCTTATGTGACTATTCATCAGGAGAAATACCAACTAAGATTTAAAGTTTTAGAAGAAAGATTAAGAGGACCTGCGAGTGTCAACTCTTCTCGTGTCACCCCAGAAAGAAGAAGCATAAGCAGTGGTCGATCAAGGCGCCAATCTCTTGGTGGAGTGGAGAATTTCTCAAGGTTGGCATCTAATGGAACATCTAAGAGAACAACAAATTCAGCATCCGGGACCCTGCGATCTAACAGTGCTGTTGCATTACTAAGGAACGCCAAAAATTCTTCACTGTCGTTTGATGGTGGTGATAAATCGCAAGGAGGTAAACCATGTCCAATGATAGCCACTGCAACTTCAAATGGTATTGACAAGATCCAAAATGGTTCTCAAAAAGAGGATGATCACAATCTAGATGAAAAAACAAAAACAAATTGCGATGACTATGTATCTGGGGCATTATATGATATGTTACAAAAGGAAGTTGTAAGTCTCAGGAAAGCTTGTCATGAGAAAGCTCAGAGCATAAAGGATAAAGACGATGCTATTGAGGTTAGATACTGCTGCAGTTCCCGAACTATCTTCTATCTTAGATTTTGTTGGGTCAGTCGGAGCATTTTCAATGGAAAGTAATTTTTGTGAAAACGATTTTTCCAAGGGAAAAGACAATGAAAAAACTAGTTTTCTTTTGTTTGGTTCCTTGGAAGAAAAGTTCTAGAGAGGAGAGGAAAGATGAATATGGGTGGGGCTGGTTAGGAATAGAGAGGAAGATGTGACATTTCAGGAAAAATTTCTTTTATCCTTGGGAGAACTATCTTAAAACCAAACAAAAGAAAATGGGAAAACTACTTTTCCAGGCAAATGTTTTTCTTCCAAACAGACCGTCTTAGTCTTATTTCTGTGATGATTACATCATACCTAATATTTAATGTGTGAATTCCTCAGATGTTATCAAAGAAGGTTGAGACCCTGAACAAGGCAATGGAAGTTGAAGCAAAGAAAATGAGAAGAGAAGTAGCAGCGATGGAGAAGGAAGTTTCCGCCATGCGTATGAACAAGGAAAATGATCAAAGAAATCGGAGAATGAGTATGGCTAGAGGGGTTGTTAATGGTTCTCAGCCGCATTCTGCTAGGTAAAGTACTGTACAATTTCGAAGGTTACTTGTTGAATTTGATATACCTTGTTCTCTCTTCAGTTCTGTTGCAGCACTTTTCACAACTGTGCTATATTTTATTATCATTCAGGAACATCCGGAATTTGTAGGGGATGCTCTTTGCAACAGAATGCTTATACACAAAGGAGTCAGTCCTTTAAATCTAGAATGATAGGGCCAGTGTATGTTTTTGTTCCTTCACTTCTCGCGCTTTCTTCTGACATTCCTATATCTTGTTCTGTAGGCTTCCTCAGTCCCACTATTCATTTGTAAAGAGCTGACTTGTTAATTGTTCCTGGAAGAGATACCTCAAATCTTGTATATTTTTGTATTAACAACATGGTTGTGAATTTTTCTGAAAGTAATGGTATGTGAAGTAGGGTTTTTGTGGTAATCTTCTGAAATTTACAACACTGAACAATTATCTGTTTAGTGGAGATCAAAAGTGTATATCAACATTACTATTTTTACTTTTTATACTTTGTTTTCTGTCAGTATGGGCAACTCGGTATGTACATGGCAAGGTTGCATGCATGACCCAGTTATTACCTCAGGGAGCGACACTGTCAGATTGCTACTCGTGAAGCATGGCTAAAGCTACTCTACTTTCATATGAAATATGAATAGTTATGGTCTTATGGATGAATGATGATGGATCTCTTCTTAAGTGCCTGCAAATTCAATGATTGCATATGGAAAGGAAACCAGCCAGATTTAGTCCTTAAGTTTCCTCCCAACATTTTACTATTTTATGAAAGCTGGCCAAAATTTTACTTTTAGTATATTTTGAGTGGATATAGCATAACAATGAATTGATTCATTGATTAAGGAACAGCTAGTGGAAATTTACGCAAATTTGTTGTATACTTCTACCTTGAAGAAATACTAGGCTATACTAGGCTGTTTAGCCCGTGCTTCACAAGTACTCGACAATACTTGGTTTTACTCCCTTGTTTTAGAATTGATCAAAGGTAGCCCAGTCCGGCTAGAAAAATGTATGGACTTTGGCATTTTTGGGCCCGACTCAATTATTTTGGTTTAGGATGGGTTTGGGCGAGTCAAAAATGATTTTTTAGTCAAATTTTGTACCTAGTCTCATTTTGGCCCGAAAAATCGGACTTTGGAGAACAAGCTATCCGGCCCGTTGTGCAGGCTGATTTTTAATAGTGGCAGCCCAGCCCGCATCTTGATCACATCTACTTTGTTTCATTGCATAAGGCGCATAACAAACTTTTTTTTTTTTTTTCGTTTCATAGTATACTTTTCTCTTTGAACAAAGCCTAATTCCCATGTTTTTATTTACTAGTGGTTGGATCGCGCGCGTTGCGCGCGTTAGGCTAGGAGTAGCTAGTTTGGTGTAGATGTTGGTCAAATAGCATACACATATTTACACTAATACTCCTTCCGTTTCAAAATAAAATATAAGGCATTTGCGCTTTATGAAAATTTGCTTTGACGACAAATAACTCTTAGCATATGACAAATAAAAATTATACCATTGGATTCGTCTTGGAAAATACTATAACACCATTTTTTTTACTAACATGAATTGAGATTAATTAATGGTCAGAGTTCGACCTCGAATATTGTGTGTACCTTATATTTGGAAACAAAGGGAGTAACATATTAATGGCTTGCTATGTTAGCATTCTTATTTATGCAACCTGTTATGGACAAATCAAGTAATACGTAAAAAAAAGTTATTCCTTATGTTACCCCATGTAGTCACAATATCTTGATGAAGATAATTCTATTTACGACAATAATCTAGTGAATGTAGTAACATGATTATTTTTGTTCAAGTTTCTTCCTCCCCTCGTTTCAAAATGTAAGGCAACCGCAATATTCAAGGTCGAACTTTGATCATTAATACTCTCAATTCAAGTTGATAAAAAGTTATGATAACTGTAGCATTTTTTCAAGATGAATCTAATGGCATAAATTTTATAATTTTTCCTTAAATATAAGAGATACTTATAGTCAAAATAAATTTTTATAAAGTGTAAATGTACTATATTTTTGAAACGAATATTTTTGTAAAGCAAGGATGTATTATATTTTGAAACGGATAGAGTAGTTAATATAATTTGAGTTTTTAGTTTTGGGAACAAGCATATTAATCAGGAATGATTTTCAGTTGCAAACTTGGAACAAGGATACAAATAGCATTTGTTTTTTTTGGATATGCCTTATCATTCAATAAGTCCTTGCGCAATGATCTAGCGAATGTAGCAACATAATTTTGTTGAAGTTTCCTATTTATAGCTAGCTAGTTAATATAATTTGTGTTCGTAGTTCAAGAATAATTTTAGTTGCAAAAAAATAAACATGTAGCACAAATTTGAAATATGCCTTATGGTTGATTAAGTATCTCCTTAGAATAGGGATAAGAGAGAACAAAGGAACATACATAAGTTCATGAATATACATTCCTTAAAAGATTTATACAACCATTTCGGCTATGGTAACCTCTTATAAAAAATAAGCCTGCGGTTACCATTAAATGTAGGAGATTTACCCAAGCATTTTATTTGATATAGCTTTGCAAGGAAATTTGGCTCAAAACTACACTTAAGCCTTTCACACAACATTCTTTCGTCGCCGGTTTTTTTTTTTTTTTTCGCTCGTGTTTTGCTTCTTTCGTTCGCTTACACGGTTCGTCGCCGCCGCGTGTAGGCTTAGGTCGCCGCCAGTTAGGGTCTTCCCTCTCCCCCCTCCCCATTCGCGTCAGTCAGGTATGAGTTGCCTTCTTTCTGTTCCTTCGTCGGTCGTTTCTTCTCCATGCCCTGTTCCTTTGTCGGTTATCCCCTTCCCTTCCCCTGTTTTAGTTAGTCGGGCTTCCCCTCCCCTTTCCCCCCCTATGTTCGAATGGTTCAGTCAAGCTGTAACCCCATCCCCTGTTCGAGTGTTCGGTCGACTCCCTCTTCCCCCGTTGTTGTTTGGTTTTGTTCGGGCATCCCCTTCCCTTTACCCCAGTAGTTGGGCTTCCCTTTCCCCTTCCCCCTAGTTGTGTTAGTTATAATTTTTGAGGTTTTTTTCTCCGTCAGTATGCTTAGTTGCTTAGTTGGTGGTAGTCGGGTCGTCCAAGTTGGTCAGAATTTAGTTTGTTGTTGGGTCTGGCTTCTAAAAATTATTTGCCAGTTGCATAAGGGATGGTGGTGTAAGGTTGTCGTAGTTACTTCTGTAGTTTCCTTGAAATGTTTATTGAAGGATCGGGTACATCACATGGATGAGAACTGTGAGTATGGCCGAGGCAATGTTCGTTATTCATGGTTGGACGTTAAGTTTTCCGGTTTCCCAAACCGGTGGTATGTTCGAGAGCTCCCCTTGTTTAGCTTTCCTTTTCGCTTGGCAATGATCTTCACGATCTTTGCCTTGAAAAATCAATATCTGCAGGCGGCACCCCAGTTTCATCTGGTGGATTTCAGCACGCCCCGTTTCTCCTACTTTAAGGGGAAACATGAAGTACTCTCGCGAGAGAGTCATGAGTCACCTAGGAATGTGACTCTTCTACAGTTCATGAGCCCAGAATCCCACGCGTCAGAAGTTCGTTGGGATTGCTCATGCTGCAAGATGCAAATCTTGCCTTTGGTTCGTTGTCCAGATCGTGATCGACATTTGCTTCTCCTACCACATCCATCAATCATCAGCGTTTTGCTTCCACCAGCACTTTCATCGACCACCGGCGCTCTACTTCATTGGCGACTCTTTATCAGCTTTGCTTCTTTATGTTTTTTAGGACGTGTAAGAGCTCATAAAGCTCCTTTAGGTTTTCTTTTGCTTTTGTTTTTCGTATGGTTGTATTAGTCATAGGTTGTACTTTGTTTTTTTTCATCAATGCACGTTTTCTTGATGTCAAAAAAAAAAAAAAAAAAAAAAAAAAAACATTCTTGCTGCTCATTCTCTATTGAACCTCTGCTAGTCTACTTTTAACAACCACAATTGGCTAAAACTCTTCTCCAGTGTACATGGAACCCATTGCATTAAAAAGGCTTTGTTGGATATCTCTACAATGTTAACCAAAGTAATATTTCAAATGTAAAAAATATAATTCCTTACCTCAATATGTTTTACTAACAGGATGGGTGAAAAGCTCCATAAGAACATTACAAAGGCACCATTTCTAAGACATAAGAAGACTTCCAAATACCATGCCAGCTTGGGTTCTCTGTTATCATTGGCTCATCTCGCAGCAACTACTGGGGAGCAACTTAACTGCACACAATCTGATTTTAATCCACAAAAATAGAAATGTGAGATGCATGTGCCAATTGAATTGTCTGAACTCAAGTTTTGAAAAAAGAAGATGCAGTGATGCAACTATCTCTAGAAAAACACACTTGATTTTTCACCTTTAACGTACCCATTAATTGGATCAGAGCAATTCAGTCTCCTAGGGGGAGTCAAAGATAAAATTACATAAACTTTTCATCACACAAAGAAATGCATGCATCCCAAATCCTAGTACCCACAATTATCCTTCTCTAGTTATTATCCTAATTTGAGCAAAAACTGCATGTTTCTTCCTTCAGTTTCCTCTACAAGGGCCGCTATTACCAATGTTAAACCATTTTCCCCCTCCTTGATAAGGCCAAAATTAGATATTGTTTGAACACGTGATGAACTTAATAATTTATCAAAATAATAAGTTAAATCACAACACACACATAGTACAGAAAGGGAAAAATATTGACAGAGACGAAGAAGACTGCATCTGCTCATTTTTGGAATTTTGACACAAAAGAAAACCAATTCATACTCTTGGAAAAAAAGTTTAACCAAATTAAACATTAAAAGAAAACAAAAAGAAAATATTGGTAGAAATTATAAATCTGTTTTCCTCATCTTAAATTAAGACCCTAGAAATTGAAATTATATGAAGATAATAAAAACAGAATATACCATTAGCAACTTGGACTGGGTTTAGATTTTAGATAAGATAATCTTATGGAGTAGCTCCTACCTCAAACGTCTCTCCACGGTTAGCTTGATTAAATAAATAAATGAGTATCTAGTTTACAAGTTAGCTTTTATTACACTCTATGAAACAAGTTCAAAACTAAAAACAATTCTACTTTCTTTTTCTCTTATTTTGTTCTTTCCACCCTCGAAAAAAAAAAAATATACAAAGAGAGAAAATTTTGTTGTTCATACTTTTTATTTTGCATGTATTTTGTTCTTCCCTTCCTACCTTTTTTTCTATGTACTTTTTGTTTTTTCATTCACAGAAAATGCCCACGAAAAAAAGTCAGTAGTAAAGATTATATTCACTCCAAACCATATTAGGGAGAATAAATGGTTTTAAAATGACATGTTTTGGCTATATTATGACATGTTTTGGACACAAAACAAGGGTAGGTACTAGGTAGGATTCAGCATCAAAGACTTTAGTGATAGGATCATGTCTTGTACGGACTTTAGTACAGTACTGATGATTCTTGGCTGATTTTTTTGTCCTTGGTGATTCACTTCAGTGATGAACTGATGATGATAGTACTAACTACTAACGTTAGGTAAACTTTAGTAATGAACTTTAATATTGTACAGTGGAATAATAATGTACTCCTCCCGGTCTTTATTAGTTACCCGTATTTTTTTTTTGGGATGTCCCTTATTAGTTTACCCATTTCTTTTGTTTCTATTTTTGGAATGGGACCACTAACTTTCGATCACACATACATTCAACTTTAATATAAAATAATAGTTTCTCTTTCTTTCTATGTCCCACAACATTGTTTCTCCTAAAACTCTGTGCAAAAGAAACGGGTAAACTAATAAAGACCGGAGGGAGTAGTATAGTTTCGCAGTCTCAGCTTTTACCTTGTCAGAACAAAAGTATACTTCCAAGTTCCAACTTGTACCAAATGCTGCATACATGTAGTACTAAAGATAACAGAAGAAAATATACCAAATAAATGTTAACGTAAGTGGTGGTTTCTGTCATCTGTGCATGGGAAGAAAGAATTCCAAAAACAGTATGGAGTGTTTGAGTGGGTAATGTACTAATGTATATGCATGGATATAGGATTGTATGACATTTAATTTATTATGCTCATTGATAAATCAACCACCTTCCTTAATTCCCTACTCTTCTCTTCACTCTTCTTCTTCCTCTCATCCTCTAACTTCTTCCTCCTTAGTCCTTGGCTGCCGCCTGCAACTAACCAAAGCTCGGTGCTCGCTCAATTTGGTGCACTCGCACGGTACGTAATTTGGTGTTTGAATTTTGCTGCAAGCTAAGTTTATTGTTAAATTTTGCTGCAAGTTTTATTGTTGAATTTTGCTACAAATTAATTTATTATTGCAATTTGCAATGCTACAAATTAATTGAGTAGGGCAAACTTTTAATGGCAAATCTGTTTTGTCTTGCACTGCAATGGGTTGTAGCAAATTACTTGGAGGATTAATTCTATACATAGGATTACTGGGATGAATCAATAAGGAAATTAAATATGTTGGTGTGTATTGTTTAGGCTTCTTGTATAATGATGTAGTCATTTTATCCTCACACAATTTAATGAAACAACCAAAGTTGGATAATGAGAGCTCTTTTTGTAGGGATTATCAGATTGTTTCCTAGGAACAGTTAACAACAAATATGAGAAAACAAAGTCATGTTCACCTTGAATTGATGGTTATCTGTTGCATACTTGTGTATGGTTATCTGTTGCAAATTCCTGGATCCGCTACTGTATGTATGCATGGATATAGGATTGTATACTTCGTTTCGACATTTATTATACTCATTGCTAAATCAACCACCTTGTTTAATGTTTCGTTATTATTTCTACGAACTCTTTCCCTCTACTAGTCTACCTTCATACTTCAGAAATAACACTTGGAATATCTTGAACTTAGGAAGAAGATGAGAGGTCAGACAAGTAATTCAACATTGTCATCTCCAACAAAGAAAAAGGGACCAACTTTCTTCAAAATGATGGTAGCCCCTAATTCAACCCAAAACCACATGCTAGTAAGTTATTTCTTCAGTTAATACATACCTAATAGTATATACTCAGTTTTAAATTTGTTTGTAATGTGCAAATTATATTGTTGATTACCTATGTTGTATATTGAGTTTTTTGAGAGAGAAAAAAGAGAAGGAAGTGAGAATGTAGGAGCTATATTATTTATTTTTGAATTAATTGAGAAGAAAGAAGATTACAACCTATTGATAAACGTCGCTCACAAAAGCTTATAAGAAGATTAGTAGAGTTTGTTACAAGGTTATTAGCCTATTGTAATAGTACTTTTGACTTAGGCTAAACTGAGCTGCTTGTAGCTTTTGCTGAAATTATCAACTTATGTGAGGTGGTTGAATCAGTCTAGGTTGAATGTAAACTGGTAAACGCAATGTGAGTACTAAGGATGATGAAACATACTTACGTAATTACGTTGGTGCTAATCTTAAAACATATGTGCAATGATGCTTGTATATCAAAGAAATTAAACCAGAAAAGATGCTTGTATGCTCCTCAATAGTACCCCCAAGAATTTAATGATCCCATGCTGCGCGCAGATGGTAGGAAGTGTGTTTAGGAATTGACAAAGAACTTTAGGTTAATTTGGAACAAAAGAAAGTAATCACGAGTTTTTGTTTAGAGCAAAAAGAAAAATTTGGAAGCTAACAAGTAGGCCTAGAATCAAAAGTTTGGAACCTAACAAAGTTGGCTTAGCACAAAATTTTGGAACCTAAAGAAGTATGCTAATTAGCGCGAAAGGATGTTGAAAATAAGAGAAAGTGTGAACAAAGGATCTTGAATATCATAGAAAATGATCACACAAAGGGATAACATCATGAAATATCAGGATATGAAAACAAATGAAGGATTCAGATGATGAAGTTTAGAACAGAATCAGAACACGAATGTGATCAATCAGAACAATAAATTTAATCACGATTCACAAAGAGCTGGTGAAGAATCTTTACAATTTGACAATCCAAAGTGAGGTCAGAAAGAAAATTGATATCTAAGTAATAGATGAGTAAGAAGGAACAAACAAAAGTAAACTATTGTTGTGCAGAAGGCCTATGATGAACAAATTCACAACAATTCAAGAAGAAGAAATGAGTGGACAGGAATATCGAAAACCACAAAGTCAGTCTTAACATTTAATTATCAGAAGCAAATTCTAGGAACCCATTAGAGCTGCAGAAACTCCAAGACGTTTAGCATGCCTGCACACAAATTGATCTCGCGAATATGTTCAACTAGAAAATCTCCAGGACCCATGTCAAGAATCGTCATACACATAACACATTTGATCAAAGAGAAAGTTAATCGAACTAGCATCTTGTAACTACCTCTAAGACACATTATTTCTTACAATAATAATCTTGTAACTAATTCTTATCTTCTATGTACAGAATTGTATTCCAACAAGCAATTTTCTGATTGGTGTATATTCTGTCTATGTGATGCAGAGTATACCTGAAAAGTATGTCACATCATATTATAAAGAGCAGCTTGCAAAAGATTACGTAAACCTCATAGTAAGCAATATTGATGATGGTCGAAATTGGAAAATTGAGTTGCTTAAAGAAAGTGGAAAAATCTGGTTAAGCAAAGGTTGGGAGAGGTTTGTAGAGACTTATTCTCTCAAATATGGATATTTCCTCTCGTTTAGGTATAATGAGAGGGATTCTGAATTTCATGTCAGAATTTTCGACACAACTTGTTCTGAAGTTGAGTATGATTTCGTATTTGATAATCATACCAATAAGGGTAAAGAAGTGATTGAATTATCTTCGCAAGATGAAGATGATGTTATGTCTTCAGGTATCTTATGTCTTTTAATTTCTTTAAACTGCTACCTTCTTGCTATACATAGTACTTTGGTACCGTGATTATCTTGTTTTCCTATGTAAGATTTATCAGAGGAAATAACTAATTTTTTCGCTGCATATGATTCAGAGAATTTATCCTTACAAGTTACACATAATCACAATACTTTTTTGACTTCTTACTTCTTGTTATATTCTTGTTTATAAGCCAGTTCATTCATCACCTTGAAAGTGTATATGTTGTTCTCATAAAATAGGCAATATTTCATGTCATTACCATATACCTCAAGAAGAAGTATCAATCCATGGTGAATTTAAGTCTTAAATTCGTCGTGATTTCAAGTTTAATTCGAACATTAGCATAATTTATACATAATAACTAATAACGGTCAATATAGGAAAAAATTTTAGTAAGGTTTTAGTCACTAATTGTAGCAATATTAGTTCACAACTTATGTAATAAGGTGATAATGGTTGTATATGCAAGAGCATCACTTTATCTCGAAATCTAGTTGAATTTATTCATAATAAAATAGTGGATTAATTCCTGATTTCCTACAATAACCTACACTCATGAATATGCATTTTACATCTGATACTCGTTGGATTATGTGTATATATAAAACCATACAAATTACATAACTCATCATGTTATTATGAATTCTTCTTTTCTCATTTAAATATATTTATATATTGAAGAGGATGGTGTTGCTATGGATGGAAAGAAAAGTTTCTTCCCATGTTGTGGAGGCTTCCAATCTCAAAATCCTCATTTCAAAGTTTGCATCGGGCGTTGGAATTCTACTTCACGAGGATTGGTAAGTGAAACCAATTTACCCTCCTAAGTCCTAATAATACTTATACTTCCTCCGTTTTTTTAATTAGTTGTATCATCTTGACTTTTGAAATTGTTCACAATTTCACTTTGACTTTGTTTTATTGTTTATACATGAGGAAATACATATTCGCGTAAGATCTTTTCAAGTTCATCTCATTATATAGTTTTATATTCTCGATTTTTTATTTTTAGTCACTCATACACAATTATGATCAAAGTCGTGCATTAACAAATGTACCATAGCCTTTGGGTACAATTCACTTTTCTGTTTTCCTTTTAAGAAGATGTTACAAATTAAAGAGTACATATTCTTATTAGACTTATTGTTGTTTCCCAAAATTGGTGCAGATGATTCCTCTTGACTATGCTAGAGTGCATTTAAAGGATAAGCACAAGAAGGAGTTAATCTTGAAAGGACCAAACGATAAGAAGAGGTGCTACAAGGTAAAGTTATATGTGTATTTGCACAATTGCTACAAGGTCAAGGCAGAACTCAATGGATCTGCATGGCAAATATTTGTGCGGGATAATGAACTGAAGATTGGAGATGATTGCGTTTTTGAGTTGATCCACCCTCAGAGTAACACGTACAAGGTTACTATTTTTCGTGCTCCATAGCTAATGAAATACTTCCATCCTCCATCTCAACGTTGTAGTCACACTAAAAAGTTAAAACTAGTTTGTTGGTCCCGATGATGTCTCGTGTCATTACATGTAATATCTCCCTGCTTTGAACATCAATCTAGCTGCTGTAGCTTTATGAAGCAACCTTTTTTTATTATTAGAGTACTGCTAACTTTATAATTTTAGTGCACATCAGGCATCACTACTTATATTCTATCCTTAAGCACTAGTCTATAGAGAGAACCTCTAAGAATCAGCTTTGAAATAGTACATTTCTATTGCTAAGTTATTACTTAGTTCAGTAGACTCTGATGATTATAACCTCTAAGAGAACGACACTAATAGACTATATTTTAGAGCATGCATACTTCACTGCCTGAATTCTGGCTAAATTTTTTACTTAGTTCAGTAAACTTTGATGAATATAACCTGACTTCCTAATCAGATAATAGTATTTCACGTAAATTATCAAGCAAAGGTGAGGTGTCATCTGATTTGCAGGCAGCAAATACGGCAAAACACAAATGCAACTAATTAGAACTAGAGAATAGCAGTTGCAGATAATAGAGATCAGATAGATAAGGTCATTCTAATGACACTCATGCATAATCAATATATATATATATATAAAGGAGGAACTTTTCGGGAGCTTTTTGAGCTCATAGAGCGCGCCACTTAGGATTGCCACGTCATCAATTTATATTTTTATTTTTTTTATAAAAATAGAGTTCTAGATCATTTAAATACATATAAAGAGATTTGGATAAGCGAAAATTAGAGTTTGAATTTGAATCAACAACCTAAATTATTATATCATGAAAATTGTGTATAACTTTTGCTACATAATTCGGAATATTATAATTTTTGTATCATTGGAGAGCATTAGAAATATGCTTCGAAATAAGGTTTTTATTTTTTTTTATAAAAATAGAGTTCCAGATCATTTAAATACATATAAAGAGATTTGGATAAGCGAAAATTAGAGTTTGAATTTGAATCAACAACCTAAATTATTATATCATGAAAATTGTGTATAACTTTTGCTACATAATTCGGAATATTATAATTTTTGTATCATTGGAGAGCATTCGAAATATGCTTCGAAATAAGGTCCATTTACAATATAGTTGTACAACTTATGAAATATAGAGCGCCATGTAGGATTGCCACGTCATCATTTTTTATATTTATTTTTTACAAAAATAGAGTTCTAAATAAATTTAAATACCTAAAAGGAGTTTTGGATAGGGAAAATTAGAGTTACGTTTTGAATGAACAACCTAATTTTTTTATATTATGTAAATTGTGTATAACTTTTGGTACGTAATTCGGAAAATTATAATTTTTGTACCATTGGATAGTGCTCGAAATATGTTTCGAAATAAGATCCATTTACGATATAGTTCTAGAACTTTTGAAATAGAAAGCGTCACGTAGGATTGTCATGTCGTTAATTTTAATTTTAAACATCTTTATAAAAAATAGAGTTCTACATATATTTAAATACCTAAAAGGAGTTTTAGATAGGGAAAAATTAGAGTTTCGTTTTCAATAAACAACCTAAATTATTATATTATGTAAATTGTGTATAGCTTTTGCTTCCTAATTCAAAACATTATAATTTTTTTACCATTGGAGAGTGCTTGAAATATACTTCAAAGGCATTATTAAGTCTTTCTTTTTGATAAATATAATAATAGCTATAAGTATAATGTATTATATGTGATTGTAGCATTCGATCATAGGTCCAATCTACAGGATTTAACATATTATCTTTCAAAACCTCAGCCTTATTACTCAACTGAACCAAAACAATTTGTTATTGCAACAAAATTTATTAACAAAATTTTATTGTTACAACAAAAACTAAAATCTATAACGATAAAGTTACCTATATATTAGAGTTATGTATAATGAAAAAATTAGAATTTGATTTTGAAAAACAACATTAGAATATTATAGAGAGCTCCACCTAAGCATGTCATGTCATTCTTTTTAATTTTTAATTTTTTTTTTAAAAAAATAGTGTTCAACATAGATATTAATACATATAAGGTGTTTTGTATAAGTGAAGATTACAGTCTAATTTTAAATAAACAACCTAAATTATTATACTATGTAAATTGAATATAATTTTTGCTACATAATTCACAATATTATAATTCTTTTTACCGTCAGAGAGTGCTCGAAATATGCTTCGAAATAAGTTTTATATACAATATAGTTTTACAACTTATGAAAATATATTTATTTAGATGAACAATAACGTATTATTTATTCTTTCTTTTAAATACATATAAAAATAACTATAAAATAACGTATTACATGTGACAATAACAATTATGTCTTTCAAAATCATACTTTTGAAAATTGAGTTATATAAAGATAAAAAATACATACATATAGTTTTGAACCTATAGCACACCATAATGGCATTACATGAACAATCAAATGAAAGTTTGTCAACAACATCGCAGCAGAGGTATTATGCAATTGACTATTTATTTTGTTTCTCGAATATTTATTGTATACATAATTATTTATGTTTTTCTTTTCCATATATTTATATGTCAGATCTTATTCTTTTATCCATGAACTTAATTGTACTAAAATTAATTGGAAAATTAAGGTCCGCAATTCTAGACTTATTGAGGTCACGGATCATATAAAGGAGGAAGTTTGATGATATAAGTTTTGATATGGTCATGATTGACGAAGAGGTATTTTTTTTCTCTTAAATAGTATTTTCGATTATTAGTAGAGGTTAGTTTTATATTTGATTAATTTTATTCATGATACCATCATTATGATCTTCTTTTTGGCTTTTCCATCTTCCATTCTATATGCGTTAGTGTTTATGTGATATATTAAAACTTGAAGTTGTGGCTGACACTCATGTTTTTCTCTATTCTTCTGCATCTATTAAATTATGGAAAATGTTATATGTACCCCTTAAGGCTACATATAAGCATTAAATACATACCCTGAAATAGTATTATTTGAAAAATTAAGGACACGATCACACGTCAATCGATATAACTAATGCTTATTTATTGCTTATTATTTGTATTTTTAACTTCTTATATGTAGTCTTTAGGGCTATATAAAATATTTCCCTTAAACTATTACCCTCTACTTTCTTAAAGTATTATTCGGGCATTTTTCATATTAAAAATGTGTTAGCCATTGTTAGTCATATCAATCATTGGGATACCATTTAACAATAGACTTAGCTACAACATTCAATTGAATATTAAAAAATATATAATTTATATATCGCAAAAAAAATTTAGAAATTAGAGTTTAATGACAAATACTTTCTCCGTTCTTTTCCACTGCAATAATGGGTTTGGGCATGAATTTTAAAGAAATAAAAAAATGGGTTGTTTAGCATAGAGGTACCCTTTAATTAACTAGAGTAGACGATAAGTAAATCCTTAATAAAGTAAACGCACCTTTATGAGACAATTTGAGTAATAAATGATGGTTTTATTAACATAAAGTAAAAGCAATATTGTCAATTATAGTAGTTGCTTTTTTTTTACCCAGAAGTAGAGTGGTCCCAATAGATGAAACTATCCAAAGTGGTAATTGTTGCAATAGAAAAAGAACGGATGAAGTATATTAATACAATGGTGTTGAAAATATCATTTCACAACAACACAAAATCAACAATATAAATAAAAATTTGCAAAAAAATAAAATAAGCAACAAACCCGTGCAACGCACGAGCTTCAAAACTAGTTTACAATAAACTAGCTGCTATGTGAAAGGTGAGAATAATTGACATACATCTATCTCTATTATATAAGGGAAGGGGGGAGGAACATGGTGTCCCCATCTGAAAATACTAAATTACCCTTAATGATCTAATTAATGGAATGCAAAAAATTATAAAAGAAAATAATTTAAGAACTCTTTCTCATTTCAACTTGTCATTCTAAACAAGTTAAAAATGGTATATGCATCAAATACTATAATCAAAAATTTAAATGGACAAAATATCTTTACCTTTTTTTTAAGAGAAGATGGTATATATGACGTCCACCTGAAAAGTCTGAAACACTCACTACATTTGATACTCTTTAATTCAGTCAAACCAACTCATTATTTCTGTTCTGCTCAAAATTTATTCACAAAAGATTAATATTTAAAATAACTCACAATCTTTGTTAGTTTTTTACATTAGCGAATTAATATATCTAAATTCATCTATTTATTAATCTTTCACATTTTAAATTTAATCATAAATATAGTACGGATGTAGTATATAATAGAATAAGAAGTTTTGAAATTAACGCACGCATCGCGTGCATATGAGGCTAGTATTAATATATTAAAAGGTGTTCCTAAACAAGGAATTGTGCCAAGTTGCGCAATCCCTTAGAGTGTTTGCTTCATGTACTCTACATCCAATTAAAAATTAGAAAATCCATGTATAAGATTTGATCCTATGACTTCAAGTTTATATACTAAAGTCTTAACCATTAAACTAAGTAGCATTTGGTGTTATAATTTTAAAGTAAAATATTAATACATGAAAAATATAATTACCTGGGATATAGCCCAGGCCTAAAAACTAGTTAATGTTATTAAAATGAGGTTTAAAACCTTTTAACTAGAAGAGGAAGTAAAAGAGAATGGCTTAGCAAGTTTAGATAACAACTTAAAATACAGCTCAACCTATTATAGCATTTTAATAAGTTGAAGTAATCCATGCCTTCCTTAAAACAAAAGGATCTTATCTAATCATAGTGTTCTATTTAAGATTATGAGAAAAGTTTGGGTCCAAAGATGGAAGAATAAATTCAAGTTCAATTTATAAATGCGCATTAGCCAACTTAAGTCTTATCTAATCATAGAGTTCCTGATGTCAACACTTAAACATAGTGATTGATTTCACTTTATAGCTAGTAAGATAAAGAGTACTCACAAAATCTTGATTTCACTTTATAGTAACATAGATAATGAAAAATTAGAATCCAAACTCTAACTACAGTTGCAGCACTGGGATTTAGTGTAAAGATATTATAGCAATAAAATCAAGTACAAGTCAAATAAGGCAGAAAAAACAGAGGAATGATAAACCTCTTTTTGCTAGATGTTTGCAAACATCTAACAGGGGTAAAACTGTCAATATATATGGGAAACAGTTGTCAGTCAAACAAAAAAGTTATCTCGAAAATTGCAAAGCGTCAGTCAAACCAAAAAGTAGTCTCGAAAATTCCGATGCTAAAAAATAGTGTTCATGCTACTAAAACTAGTGTTCGTGTAACTAAAAATAGTGTTCATGCAACTAACAAATAGTGTTCATGAAATATAAATAGTGTTTTATTCCTCTTCTATTCCATGGGACCCATATCACCACCTTTTATTATTTTCAGCCTTTTATTCCATGGGACCCATATAAATTTCAGCCTTTTATTATTTTTTATTGCTTGTTAGATGTTTGCAAACATCTAGCAAAAAGAGGTTTATCATTCCTCGAAAAAACAAGGGGTCACAATGTCTGCAGCAAATATATTCCTCTAGATAATATATAAATGAATTCATGTTTACTTCAGGTTGATAGCCGGCAAAATAGACCCGCACCCGCTGACCGACCCGAAATACCCGACTCGAGACCCATTTCCACCCGAAAATAATGACCAGAAATGGAACAAAAAACCGATATAACCCGACCCAAAAGCAATAGACCCGAATATAGCCCGAACCCGAAGTGATCCGACCTGAATTGACCCGATAATGATGATCCGACCCGAAAAGTGGTTATATTAGTTATTTTTTAAACAAATTTAAGGAAAAATAATTGTCATGAAATACTATATATGACTTAGCCACCTCTAGGGGTGAAAGTTCTGTGTACGATTTGGATTACGGCCTAATCCAATCCGATCCGAACAAAATTTGGATTTTAATTTTCCAATCCGAATCCAAACCAATTAGAGTTTGAATCCGATCCAATCCAATCCAAATTTTCATACTCTAGATTGGATCCGATCCGAAAATCCGATTTTTAAAAACTCTAGTTTTTCTATGAAATAAATTAAGCACAACAGCAGCCTAGTATTTTAGGAAATGAGGAATTAAGTGATGTTAGGGTTTTAGGGGAAGGGTTGAAGACTTGAAGTGCTACGCCTACTGGGCTATGGACTAGGCTTTTTCAAAAAAGAAAAATCAGTTAAGAACTTAAGCCCAATCCAGATACATAATACAAGACATATTACTATTCGGTTATATTGGATTTTTGGATCCAATTACCCTCAAACCAATCCCATCCGAAAATTCAATTTTTAAAAAAATCTCAATCCAAATCCAATCCGAACACAGTTTGAATCCGATCCGAATTACTAATTCGGATTGGATTGGATTGGATTTTGGATTCTATCCGAATAACTTTCACCCCTAGCCACCTCCCATTTATTATTTCACTTAGTTTTATTTGTCTTATATATGTTTTTTTTATTTGATAGATTAAAAACCCGATTTAACCCGACCAGGTGTGACTCGAAATTTAATGGACCCGAGATTGGCTCGTACTCGAACGGACCCGAACCGAGTGTAAACCGAACACAAAGTTGACCCGATTATGAACCGATCGTAATGACCCGACCCGTATGACCCGTTTGCCACCTCTGGCAACCTATATAGCCAATAAAAAGCTGTCCTAAAATGCATCAGTAGGTGAAGCGAATGTAATAACTATGATTAAACAAAAATAAATAAAATATGAAATCAGCTATACAAAAAAATGCAAATAACACAAACTAAACTTGTATGAACACCAAGTTAAACTTTAACTTGTAAGGAACTAAAAAAATAAATCTCCCCGGCAACGGCGCTAATATTTGATATGTGTCGTTTACCGTATTAAATAATAAACCTATCTTAGACCTTCAAAAATATTAACGAGTAGTAAAAGGGTAATAAAAAGTCGATCTCACGAGAAGATTATTAAAAATTCCTAACTCTCAAAGCTTAACTAGTAACATAAATACAACATAAAAACTACAAAGACTAATATAGATATATACTCATATTAACATAGATTGGGGGGTTTCGAAATCATACTTGAGTAACTAAAATAAATTTGGAGATAATATATATATACACTAGTAGAAAAACGACGATTTGCGTCTCACCATCTGCGTCGCACAACAGGACAAACGTCGCAGAAGACTCATTTGCGTCGCATGCAACAGGGAATCGACGCAAAAGACACCTATGTGCGTCGTATCTAACTAGCGTGCGACGCAAAACAACTATGTGCATCGGATGGGCAAATAATGCGACGCACATAATAGACGCTATGCGTGTCGCATGAAGCCCATGGTGCGATGCAAATGATGAATTCTCGAGCCAAAAGAAGAAGCGCGTCGGATGAAGCCCATGGTGCGACGCAGATTACAAGCCCAACCCGCTTTTAATTTTCCCGTGTTATATTTTCTCTCAAACCTAATTTTCTTATTCTCTCTTTCTCTCATCAGCCGTTTTATCTCTCTCTCCAACTCCTCTCTCTCTCTCTCCAACTCTTCTCTACCGCACCATTAGATCCATGATTCCATTCTCCTTTCGTTTTGATTAATTTGGTTGATTTGGGTTCACACTCGTTGTTTTCGTTCGCCTGCGATAAGTGCAAGAGTAAAGCGAAGAGATTATGTGCGGAGGCATAAATTCGATCCATTCTCCTTTCTCCATTCGACTCGTTTTTCAGGTTTTTTTTTTAACTTTTTACGTGATTCAATTTTTGATATATTTGTTTAATTTGAAGTTTTTTTGATGCAGATTCGACTCGTATTCTCCTCTTTTTTTTTAACTTTTTACTTGATTGGACTCGTATTTTCCTCTTTTTTCTTTAATTTCTGGAAATTTTTTTTGGGTTTTTGCTTGATAATAGTTGTAGTAAAAATTAGATGTTTGATTTTATTAATTTTTAGGATTTTGAAGTGTAATTTTTTTTTTTCTGAAATATTATGGTTTGAATGTTTGATTTTAGGGTTCTTCTTTCTTTCTCCTCTTTTTGTCAAATTATTCGACTTTGTCCTAATTTTTCTTTCTTTTTCTTCTCTCGTGTTTTGCAGGAGATTCAGATGTAATTTTTCGGTTTTCTACATAAATCGTCCAATAATGAAGAAAACCCACCGAAATTAGCGAAATTGTTTTTGTTTCGTTCTTGAATTTAGATCTAAGTTACGATGTTAGTTACATGTTGTAATTTGTGGCCTAATTTTGTTGTGTAAGTGAAAGAAACATGAATAATATTTTATTTTTTTCCCCCTTCATTGTTATGCCTTTGGCTTTACATATTTGCACTATTATTTCAAACTACCAAACTGATGAGTTTATTGGATTGATGATGAGTTTATTGGATTTAGCTTTTATTTTTTATATATTAAAAGCCCCATTTGCGTCGCATTGTGTTAACATCCAACGCAGAAGACCTTATTTGCGTCGCATGTTCACATGGTCTGACGCAAATGATGCCTAGTTACACCCCCAGTAGCAGGACTGGGCATACCAAATGATCTGCGTCGTTTCCTCCTGATGTGCGACGCAAATGCTTGTTCAACTGCGTCGCATCTCCATCCGACGCAGATCGTGTCTGCACCATCTGCGACGAGACTTGTCGCGTCGCACCTTCATCCGACGCAAATGATGCTTTCGCATGCGACGCAAATCGTCAATTCTCTACTAGTATAAAACTAACTATTCTATTATTTACAAGCGACGACAAACAAACAGATATAGTTCCGTTCGATCATAGAATAATTAGAAAAATAATAATTTCTCAGTCCTCCTATTTTAGTCTCATTTAATAACCAACTCAGTAAATAGATTGGTGAATCACCGCCGCGGTTAATTCTTTCTCTCGCTCACTAAAAATCTAGAATCTTGCAAAGAAAAATCCAATCCCGGTGAACATGATTTATGAGCACAATTCATAAACTCAAGATAACTAAGATGAGCTACTCACTCCTATCAATAAACATGTAATATGGCGTTATATATATACTAGCTAGTCTTAACGTCTTATATTCACGCGATGCGTGCGAAAACAAAATTAAAGCTAAATTATGTTACTTCCTCCATTCCTTATTGAAGTTCCTAGTTGGGATCTTTGCACTAGTTGGAATAACATAGAATCTTTTAAAATTTTCTCAGTCATAAGAAAAAACATATATATATATAGTTATGTAGAATCTTGTTTGATTCGTCTCAATTAGTACTTTGATGATATAATTTTAACATAATTTTTACAAATACGTAATTACAGATATTTATAGTTAAAGATGTGCATTCGCAAATTAATGTGCAAAGTTAAACTAGGAACATCAATAAGGAATAGAGGGACTAAATCTGATACCCTCAAATAACATGTAATAAAAATTATCCAAAAAGTTCCTCTGAACAAAAATTTGACATCATCTATATTGGGAAAACATCTAAATAGTGCAAAAATGTAATTTTAAAGTAACTAAGATAAGAGTGTTGGTTGTGTTTTCCTCTTATATAATAGAGATAGGGTGTATTTTTCTTCTTGAAAGTCTATAAAAGTGTTTGTGTAACAGTTAATGATTGGAAGGGAGTTGTATTGCACTTTAGTCAGTTCCCTCTAGGTTTCCCTTGGGAGGGTTTGTTCTAGGCGATTTCTAGGGCATCCTCATTTGCAGGACTCGTCTCGGGTTGATCTCGAGACTGGTGACATTTCTGACTATGGCGTCCCCATCAAGCCTCGGGAATGATGCAGATCCAGAAAAAGGTACTACAAAAACCCTAGAACTACACAAAATCTCTTTAATTAATAATAGTAATAACAATTCCGAAAATAAAGAAGATGAGGAGGAGGCTGTTAATTGGATTGATGATGGAGAAGGTGATGATGAAGATAGGGTGGAATTAGGGTTAGTTGGTAAAATTTGGAAAAAAAGAAATATAAATGCAAGCGCTTTTATGGCCACAATGAAAAACGTGTGGCAACCGAGTCATGGAGTCGATATTAGTAGCATTGCTGAAAACACGTTTGTTTTTCAGTTTTATCATTGGAAAGACAAGCAGCGGGTTGTTGAAGGCCAGCCATGGCACTTCGATAAACATGCCATCTTGTTTGGGGACATCGAAGGAAATTCAAAACCCTCCGATTTGAACTTGTTCGAGTTGCTTATGTGGGTGCGCATATACAATCTTCCTTTCAAAGGAAGATTAAATCTGATGAATGTAGAAGCAATTGGCAAAAAGTTGGGTACTTTCGTGAAGATAGATAATTATGGCTCGGTCGGAATTGATAAGTCAATAAGATTAAAGGTGAAAGTAGATGTGAGAAAACCCCTTCTTAAGACTGTAAAAGTCAAGATGCGAGGAGGGGTGGAAGAATTTTTTGATGTAAAGTATGAAAGACCTCCGGTTTTTTGCTACTTTTGTGGCAAACTTGGACACGGTTTAAAGGACTGTTATGAGTGTCGTGAGGATGATGAACCTAAAGCGGCGTATGGTGGATGGTCAAGGCGTCACCTTGGAAGAGAAGTGTAATGGAGGAGATGATGCAAGGTAGGGGGGCAATCAACCCGTGCAAAGCGGTTATTTGTCACTAAACCTAAGCAAGCATCAGTGAAAGAAGTTCTGGGCCAGGTGGAAGAAATGAGTGGGAAACTTAATGCGTGTGGGTTGAATGAGGAGAACAATTTAGGCAGAAGGGTTTCAAAGTAGAGAGAAGAATGGGAGAAAGACAAAACTCATGATGTTGGGGTGATTGAAGGGGTGAAATGGGGTGATGAGCCGAGGCATAATGAGAGGCATGATCTGGACATAACAAATGAGGTAAGTGGGAAGGATATGGAAGGAAGAGAGGAGCCTCATATGCAGTATGATGGGGCTGACCTGGTTATGAGGGAGAAGGTGAAACCAAGAGGGTGGAAGCGTATCCACAAGAAAGAGAGTGGGGGAGGGACAACCGAAAAAAAGATGGCAGGGAGTAGGAGAAAAGAGAGAGAAGGAGGAGAGGAGCTAAGGGATGAACAGGTAGGGGAGAGTAAAAAAATAAAAAATGGAGAGCTTCACAACTTGGATACGCAAGAACATGACTCAAACACTGATAATATGGCGGGCCCCACACCTTGGGCCCTTGGTGATCAATGAATCACATTTTAGTGTAGAACTGCCGTGGATTGGGAAGCATCCAGGCAATCAATGCGCTCAGGCGTGTTGTGATGAATGAGCATCCCATGCTAATTTTCTTGCAGGAGACGAAATTAAAGCAAGGTGAGATGGAACGTGTTTGGGCCCTATTTAACCGGAGCATTTGAGTATTTTTCCACTAGTGTTTAAAGGTATGTTGGATGTTGGCTGTGAGGGGGAAGGAAGAGCGAGAAGGGGAGGTCTTGCTTTACTGTGGAGGGAGGAGTGGTTGATTGATGTTCAAACTTTTTCTCTAAATCATATTGATGTGTTAGTTTCGGGTGGTGGGATGGAGGAGTGGCGCTTTAGTGGTGTTTATGGATGGCCTGAAGAAGGTAATAAGTATAGGACCGACGAGTTGTTGAAGAGGCTCCATGAGGGTGATCAAACCCCATGGTTGTGTGGTGGTGATTTCAACTTGATGTTATGGTCTAATGAGAAGAAGGGAGGGAGTGATTTCCGATATAATGATGTTGCGATCCTTCGAAATGCTATTGATTTCTGTCACTGTAATAGCTTTACTTTTAAGCAGGTTTTATAGAACGCTAAATCATGGTTATTAGTTTAGACTTCAATATAAATACAAGTTTTGTGTTAAGATTTGTAATAATTGTTTATAAAATTTCTAAAGAACATTTGATTTTGAGTTATGGGTAATGAATTTACAGTTTTACCCTTAAGTGAAAAAAAAAATTAAATTATGAAAAACTTTGGAACTATCTAGAGTTCTTAAGGGAACCTATTTCCTATTTAACTCATCGTCACTTAAAACATAAGCCCAAAATAAAATCCCTCCTCTGTTTTCTCTCTCTTTCCCTTACCCTCGTCTGAAATCTCAGGCACCAAGGTCGGGTTTGGTGTGGTCAGCGCACGCTGTTGCCGCCGTTAGTGTTATTCTTCTTATTGTCCGTTAGTGGCTTGGTGCGTCCTTTCTCTCTCTGTTCTATTCGCTTGCTGCTGCTTGTGTTATGGCGGTTCAGCCGCCATGGCACCGCCGCGAGTATCGGCGCTACTGTGAGGTTGCCATCATAATCTAGTGTCGCTTTTCGTTTTCGGTTCATGCAAGCTTTGATACTGCTTCGATTCCTCTCTTGCTTGAATAACATAGCCGAAAATCAAGTCTTTGTTTGTTGAGGTATATCTGAAGTTCCATTATTTCTATAGCTTTTGTAATTATGGTGAAATCAAATTCATTTTCCATTGTTACAATCAAGTTGTGGCCTTGGTTTTTGTGGGTTTGATCTGTAAACCTATTCGGTTTGTGATTATGAAAGTTATATTAGTTCAAGTCTCAAAGTATCACTTTTGTTCCATCTATGTAAATCAGATTTTTAAATGGTATTGTGAGCTTCACTACTTTGGTCTGATCAGTTTATAAATGAACTTTGCGAGATTTCAAATAAGTTTCTTACCAATGGGTTGAATATAATTTTTGTTATTCAAAAGTCTCAAAAAAAATCATAAGGGTGAAGCATATGAATTATTTGGAATCTGTTATTCGAAATCGTTTCACGTGGTTTATGCTATTACATATTGATGATGATGTTTGGATAAAAGGGGTGTGTACTCTGTATTCCTCATGTTGAAATTAGTTAAGGAGTTAAGCTTAACTACTATTGTCATCTTTGGAGTAAATTTTGGAAGTTTTAAGTAATAAGTTGAAAATCGGGTAGCTAATCTTATTTATAAGGATCTTAGTAAAGGGGGGATGGTATCAAGGCGGCTATACGAAATAGTTATATGTTTGGAATCATTTAGAAAGACATTGACTACTATTCTCATGGTTTAATGTTATTGTCTTTATGTAAGGAAATTTGTTGGGGAGTTTATGTATCGGATTGGTGATCAATGACTTATGGAATATTGAGCATGAAATCGAAGTGATATTTGGACACTAAGCAAAGGTACACATTGTCCCTCCTCCTTATAGCTAACCTGTATTTGCACCATTGCAAGTTATATGAATTTCAAGATTTTCCGAAAAGGAATTGGACTTCTGACTTGAAATTGTTATGGTTTTATGATTATAAAGTCCAATTTTTTTAAAAATTTGATTCTTAAGTACTAAGTTTGTCTGATTTTCGAAATATATGATCTGACTCTATGTATTTGATTATATGGAGTTTAGCATTGATTTCCTGATCATGATTTGAGATGTATTATAAGTTTCGGTTATACAAGTTTTATTCAAATATTTTAAAGCAAGTAAAAGTTATGCGAAGATACGAACTTATATTATACTAAGTCAATCTTGTTATGTATTCAAGTATATTTTGGGTTCTGAACCCAATAGTATATGTTAATCAATGCCCCAGAACTTAAGATGTTATATGAAAGACATGGATGTGATTATAAGTATTTAAGCAAGAATTGTCGATATATTTCTAAAGGAATATATAACTAAGTTATTCTAAGCGCACTCTGCAATAAGTGGTCGACTCTAATTCAATGGGATTGATAAGTTAATGAAACTTAATTATGTCTTCACGAATATAATATTCTAATATATTAAAATAGTTGTCAATAGGTGAAATTACAAAGAGATTGGTTCCTACAAGCTACTAGGTATCCGAGTATATTGTGATATTCTGAATTGAGCGACTTCATATAACTACATAATGGGATCAGTTAAATTTTAAGGAATCCGACAAAATCTCCAATGAGATATTATTTCATAAAGGGTTTCAAATTCATGGGTTTTAATGTATGTGTTTAGTTTCACCGTATGAGATTTCAAGAGCATTATGTTAAGCGATCTCCGAACTGATGATTTGTGTAAAGATTTTAGAGATACAATTTTGAACTTGCTGGAAGAAGATTATTAGAAATAGTATACTATAGTAAGTCGTATCTTAGATATGTATTCTTAAAGGGTAAATTATATCACTTAGAGATTCACAATTTATTTATTAGTTTGATAATAATTTTGATAAGCTCAATGGAGTAACTGAGTAAGTTAAATGGTGAGCTCTATTTCACAATAATAAAAAGCGTATGCGACATTGCTATAATTCTAGTAAGATTTGTATACAGATGATTTAAAGCATCTAAAGGGTACAAAGAGTCTGCTTTACTCTAAGTTACTGGGGATTCAAGTATATTATGGTTAGCAAGAGGTTTAAAATCTGGAATTCATATATCTATTCTGAGGATCTAAGTATGGAATAAGAATTTAGATGTAACTGTTAACTACTTGGGATATATGATTTGACCTTTGGAAGATGCGAATCTGAGATGTCATCAACTAAGTATTATAATTATCTTTTGCGTGGGGGAAAAGATTCAGAATAAAAGTTAAATTAAATCATTTAGAGATATCTCCAAGGGACTTGAGTAAGTTGGGTCTTATATATATATATATTAAAGTAATTAAGGAATGAATTGGTTGTTGAAGGGTTCAGTTAGGAATATAAATTATTGTGTGAGATAGTTGAGATAATGATCAAAGTTGTAATTCGGGAGTGAGCTTTAGAGTTTCAATACCTCAAAATGGGTTAGTAAGAAAATTGTATGAGAACTTTATGAGTCTAATAGATAAGATAACTACTAACGATATGCCATAAATAACAGACAACGAGTTAAGTAAGGTTAAAGGTAAGAATGACATAATGGTAATATAAGAGTTAAATATTTGGGTGGTGAAGGAATGTCAAAACTAAACTGAATGTTATTACTTGAATTTGAAGAAGGTTAGTGTAGAATTAGTAAACTTTGTGTACGAGTATTTGATTAGGTAAAGGAAATAGTTTAGATGTATCTCTTCTAATTGGGAGAATAGGGTTAAAGAATGGAAAGTCGGGGAGATATAAATATTGTGAATTGGAGTGTTGGGAACTAGTGATATGATTTGATTACAAAGGGAATATGAATTGAAGAATAATATGAATACTAGAAGTTATGTATCTGGGATAGCAAAGTCCTAACAAATGATTAGGTCAATTTCATATTGATTCAAAACGCAGATCATAAAGAATATATTCTGGGATCTTGTTAATTGTAGAAGAATTAGTGTGATTAAGGGTATGGAATAGTAATGGAATAAGCTGAAAATACGAATATCCTTCTGATGATGTTGAGTTAATATATATGGTTATGAATCCAATTATAATGAGGAAATCTATATGATAAGTATTTTAAAGTTATAGTTGAGTTGGTAGAAGTTAAAATTGGAAGATCAAGTAGGGCAGTTTCTAAATATTGAGATGAGGTAATTGAACTTCAAATCTTATTAAATTCTTGTGTGAATAAGTTATAGAACTTGTATAGGACTTGAATTCCGTTTTGGGAGTTCAATCTTTTAGTAAGCTATGTTTGGTTGAGTTTTGATTTCGATAAGCTTATAGAATGTGGACTATATTTTCGGCTATAATCCGTATTTGAAAGGGATTTCGCTAATGAATTTTATAAAAGGATGATTTATACCAAATTACTAGAAACTTGATTATATTATGCAAGCAATCTATTTGGGTATGTTAAATACCCGAAAGTGATTCTGTTATGAGAATTTGAGACTTATAAATTCTGAGCTTTCGAAAATATGAAATTATGGAATTATGTATTTTGATTCTCGTTTTTGTGAGGGGGAAGAAGTTTGCTAAAGCAGTGACGAACAACATTCGTAGAGCGGGTATTGCTCATTATGTGTTAGAGCGGGTATTGCTCTGGAGCGGGTATTGCTCCGTTATGTGGGGTCATGACCTAAAAGTCTTGCAAGCAGAATATAAGAAAGGTGGGGAGACGTCCCTCAAAAGTTTGGAGAGCCGGGTTTGCCTCCATTCGTGTTCCTTCCCTGAGTAAATATTTTGACGCTAAAGTATTAAGAAAATTTTGAGTTATGTTTGATAATGATGCTGATATAGCAAGATAATTATGGAAAGCTTTTGGAAAGTTGCTCAGTATATTCTTTGACATATTATGTTTGCATCCTTGGTGTCTATTGAGGAATATCTTTGTATTTTGAGCAAGTATGAAATGTTTGAGAAATATAAATATATTGGTTATGCAGAATCTTTGATGAAAAGATATATTTTTGCAATTTTGTTTTTAAGTACATGGATCCATGAGATATAAAAGTTCACATGTTAAGGTAATTTCTTTATTACGCATTTATTCTCTATAAAATCACACTCAACAACTCGAATATGTTTTAAGCCACCAAAAAGAAATTCTGGTTGGACAATGTGTACTCAGTTTCTCTGATTTTGTTCTTGGAGCTTGTCCTATGGTGGGGGCAGTGTTCATTGCTAGTGATTTTGCAGGTATTATGAGAACTCTGAGATGGATAGTGGAAATGGACGTAAGTGTTATATGAAATGGCTTCCGGATGAGCAGTAGTGGAAATGATATAGTTTAGTTAAGAAAATTTTTATGGTGTATTATTGCATAGTCGTCGAGACTTGTTTAGAATCAATTCGTTGTATATACATTATGGGTTGTTGTATTGTGGGCCTTGACCTAGGTCCAGGATCGTGTAAAAGGTTATGTTTCCGCTGTAAGTAAATACAATTCGAGGTTTATCAAGTGTTGATTTTAATTAGTGAATCTTAAGTGTGATTAGCTAACAGCTCGGAAGTGCGAGCTGTTACAGTCACCTTGAAGATATGCATTTTGTTGGACACCCTTTCACTTGGACGAATAACCAAGGGGGCGAAAAAAAACTTATAAGAGCGGCTCGATAGATTTTTTGCTAATCAAGGGTGGAAATATATCTTTCGGGGCTCTTTTGTGACTCATTTGGAGAAGAGAAAATCTGATCATTTACCCTTGCTTCTTAGTCTTCGAACGAGCTTGAACGCACCTAGAGAGCGAAGGAAAAACGTCTCTTTAGGTTTGAAGAGATGTGGACTAATGAAGATGCTTGTGAGGATATCATTAGAGACGCATGGTGTAAGGGTGAAGATGCAAAGGGTAATTTGGCGAAAACAACGATGAAATTGCGGGAATGGAGTAAAAATCAATTTGGCGATTTTGCCAAAGAGATGCGTGGGTGCGTGCCAAGAACAGATGCGCAAGTTAATGGAAGAGGAGCAAACTCAGGAAGCTATTGATCAGATGAGGATGATAGATTTGTGTATGGATGAGCTTGAAAGTCGGGAAGAGATGTATTGGAGACAAAGGAGTAGACAGGATTGGCTTAGGCATGGAGATCGTAACACTAAATTTTTTCATGCCAAAGGTAAGCAACGTCAAGCCCGTAATTCCATTGCAAAAATTATAGATGCAGGAGGCCTTGAATATGTAGAGGAAACTGAGATTGCTGAAGTCTTCACTCAACACTTCGAGAATCTTTTTTGCGCAAATGATGGCATTGACATGGACCCAGTTCTCGGTAAGATTCACGAAAAGGTGCCTGATGATTTGAAAAATATGCTTGAGACTGCGTATACTCGAGAAGAAGTTCAGGAAGCTTTGCAACAGATGCATCCCACTAAAGCCCCTGGGCCTGATGGTATGTGTGCTCTCTTTTATCAAAAATTCTGGAGTATAGTTGGCATGGATGTAGAAGAAAAGGTCTTAGATATCTTAAACAAGGGTGGAGATATTAGGTCTCTAAATCAGACTCATATTGCTTTAATTCCAAAAAAGAAAATTTGTGAGTCTCATGCTGATTTTAGACCGATTTGCCTTTGTAATGTCATCTATAAGTTGGTGTCGAAAGTCCTTGCCAATAGATTAAAAAGAGTCCTCCTTGTCATTATCCATGAGTCTCAAAGTGGTTTTGTGCCGGGTAGATTGATAACTGATAACATTTTTGTGGCCTATGAGTGCTTTCACTATTTGAGAAAGAAGAAAACAGGCAAAACGGGGTATATGGGTCTTAAACTGGATGTGAGCAAAGCATATGATAGAGTCGAATGGTCTTTCTTGGAACAAATGATGTTGAAATTGGGCTTCCCTTCGAGTTATGTGACACTTATACTTAAATGTGTGAAGACAACATCTTTCTATATCCTTGTGAATGGCCAACCATCTCGGAGTTTCTCTCCATCCCGGGGCCTTAGACAAGGTGATCCACTCTCACCTTTCCTATTTATCATTTGTGCGGAAGGATTATCTTCTCTTTTGCGTGATGCTGAAGCAAAGAGAGAAATTCATGGATTGAAGATAGGGAAGAAGATAGATGTTATTTCTCATCTTTTCTTTGCAGATGATAGCTTGTTGTTCACAAGAGCAAATGAGGAGGAAGTTGACAAGATTTTAGACATTCTTGGCACCTATGAGGCAGCTTCAGGTCAAAGATTGAATATGGAAAAATCGGAAGTTTCTTTCAGCCGAAACATTGAGCAAGAGAAGCAAGATATTCTTCAAATGAAGTTAACATTTAAGGCAGTGGAAGAACATGAGAAGTACCTTGGACTACCAACTTACATTGGCAGTTCAAAGAAACGAGTTTTTCAATGTATTCATGAAAGGATCCTGAAAAAGCTAAAGGGGTAGAAAGAAGGTTTCTAGTAGGTAGAGAAGTGCTAATCAAGGCAATTGCACAAGCTATCCCCACCTATGCAATGCAATGTTTCAATATTCCGGTGAGTATTTTGAATGAGATGGAAAAAGTGTGTCGAAGCTTCTTTTGGGGGCAAAAGAAAGAGGAAAAGAAGATGGCTTGGGTGGCGTGGGAGAAAGTCTGTGGTTCGAAAAAAGAAGGTGGGTTGGGCATGCGTAATCTAGTGGTGTTCAACAAGGCTATGCTAGCCAAGCAAGCATGGCGTGGTTGGAAGTACCCAAAGTCTTTGATGGCGAAGGTGTTGAAGAACAAATATTTTCCCAACACAACCTTTATGAATGTTAAGGTGAGCTCCATGGCTAGTTTCACTTGGAAATCTATATTATCCTCTCGTGATTTGCTCGACAAGGGTATCCGAAAAGTGGTGGGGAATGGGGTAAACATTGACATATGGGAGGAGCCTTGGGTTCCTACATTGCCAAAGTTTCGAATTTTATCAAGAGAGAGGATCAGTGAAGCGCCCAAGGCTGTCAAGGACTTAATTGTCCATGGTGCGTGGGACAAAGAGGAGTTAATGAAGTGGTTTTTGAGCTGGGAATGTGAAGAAATTCTTCAAATTCCAATTCCGCCGCAGCAAAGGGAAGATAAATGGTGTTGGCATTACACAAAAAAGTGGGGAATTTTCGGTTCGAAGTGCATATTATACGGAGCTCTCAAAGAGGAAAAGCGAAAAAGCCACTACCTTAAATGATAATGTGAGGCAGGTGTGGAGCAAACTTTGGCAAGCACAAGTTCCTACAAAAGTTCACCACTTAGGTTGGAAAGCCCTTTACCATGGGCTACCTATGCGTGAGATGTTGTTTAAAAGAGGTTGTGATGTTGATCGAATCTGTCCAACACATGGGAATGAAAAAGAGACAGTTGTTCATGCCTTGTTATTGTGCCCAGAAGTGCAGTTAGTGTGGAAAACTTCCCCCTTGAGACTCGAAGTTGTTGATGGGCCGTGTGTTTCTTTCTTGGATTGGGTGCAGCACATGATGTCCAAGTTTAAGGATGATACATGGTGGGACTTGTTTTGGAGCTTACTATGGGGAATGTGGCTGAAACGAAATGCATATGTCTTTGAGAATCGCAAGATCAAGATTGTGGATGTGGTGAGGAAAGCTACTGCTAGTGTGGGGGAGTTCTATGCTGCGAATGAGTCGGTGATGCTGAACCCTCCCATGTTTAGAAGTGGAGCGAAGATATGGAAAGCACCTAGAGCTGGATGGTTTAAGGTTAATTCGGATGTGGCTATCTTTGAGGATGGTAAGATTGGGTGTGGTGGAGTAATGAGGGATAGTGTGGGGGATGTTATGGTGGCAACGTCGTGGCTGATGGAAGGTGGGTTGGCGATGGATGAAGCGGAAGTTGTGGCTCTTTGTCATGCAGTGAAAATAGCTATTGAAGTTAGCCTACTTGATATAGTGCTCGAAAGCGATAACTTGAAACTTATCAATCATCTTAAAAAAGGGTTGAAGGAGAACACTAGTTTTGGTAACATTGTAGCAGACATTTTAGATTTTGTTTGTGTTTGTCGTACTTTCTCTTTTAATCATGTTTGTAGGGAGGGTAATAGAGTTGCTCATAAACTTGCTCACCTTAGTAGGGGGTATGGTGAAATGAGAGTTTGGATTGAAGAGGTTCCCCTGTAGGCCTCGGGGCTTGTAATTTCTGATTTGAGTACTATGAATGAATGAGCCCGCTTTTCCCGTCAAAAAAAAATAATGGGAAGGGAGTTAGAGATATTGCCATTTAATTATGTTTTTTAATTGAAATAATTAAATAAAGGTGATGATGTTGAATTTAACCGTTAATGATTGGAAGGGAGTTAGAGATAGCACATTAATTTGTTGAATTATTTTCTTTAAAGTTATGTTTGTGCTTTTATTAGGGTATTTATGTAACCGAGTGCTCCCACACGGAAGATGTTTATAATAGGTCAAAGACACCCGTCTCGGACTCTCAGGGCTGGGGGTGGTGGGAGGGAGTTTGCGTGGGTGGGGGGTGGGGAGTTTGCGTGGACGGGGGTGGAGGAAGGGAGCCGCTACGGTGGTGGGGAGGGGGGCCGCGGGGGTGGGGGGAAGGGGTTGGGCTGCTAGGGTGGGTGGGGGGAGGGGTGGTGGAAGAGAGAGAGGAGGTTTAATTAATTTAAATTATTATATAATGAGGTTAAATTAAGTAGGTTTAATTTTGGTTAATTGTTATAAGTAAGGGTAAATTGGTAATTTTGCAGCATAAAACTTTCCATTTTGGGGAAGAAAAAAAAGTGTAACATGTATTTTGCAACACTCCATTTAAGAAAAGTGTAACCTATAAAAAAAACGGAGGAAGTATATAGAATCTAAATCAGGATGACCCAGCTATCCAAGAAGAATATGTTCTTGGTCGGGTAAAAATCTCAACTTTGCCCTCTTCAAGTGTATTTATATATATATAGATAAAGACATTCTCCTGATGAACCACAAACCAGATCATTGTATAGCAAGCTTACTAGTTACTACTAAAACCTACTAATTGATTTCCAAACTTCAGAAATGGCTCAAGCAATCGCTAATGTTAGTGGAAAATATGTAAATGATGTACATATGAATCAAGTTGGAATTGCTAACTTGAAGATACACACAAATTCCAATCCAGCAGGATATGAACCAAATGGGCTAGGAGGCTCGGGTGTTGATAAGTTAACCATTTCTTCATTACCAATATTCATAACTGATGACGCCCTTAATACCGGATCTTTCACCACATTGTCCTTACTTCGGGTCGACTTTACTTGAGGAAGATAAATAGGTAAGATATAATTTTCTTACTTTAGAGATTCACAATGTATTTATACATTTGGGTGTACTATGTGCATGGTATACTGTGTTGTAAATAAAGGTTTTCAAGGCTAGAATGAAGAACAAGATAGAAACAAATATTAAGAACTTGTTGTGCCATGGTAAACAAACCACTGCCTTGAAAACGAGATTCGGTGCAACCGGGGTGCACTATTGTAATCACTGATTCGTTCCCTAAGGTTTACACAACCCTCAACACACAATGGCACTCTTGGGTGTGAGGTGGAGTAACTAGAACTTATGCCCAAAAGAGAGGAAGGAAAGAAGAAGAGAGAGAATAAGGTTGACTATCAAAATCAGAAAAATGAAGTAGATTTATAGTAATAGAGGAAGAGTAGTAACATCCGTAAGAAATCAAAGGGCTCCAAGGAATCCAATGATATCAATCAATCCAATTAAACTCATAGAAATAAGGATTGAAACTCCCATCATCAAGAGGAATAATAGACTAGAATAAATTACCATCATAATTAAGGATGAAAATCACCCTTAAACCACGTAATTAAATGGAGGTTACAAAAGGCATCCAAGGAAATAATCAAAACCCGGGAAAAATAAGACTTTTGGCCTTCGCCCGATCGGGTCGCGCGAGCTCCGCCCGATCAGGCCCGAGACAAAAAAGCCAAAACTCTCAGGGGTCTCCCGACCGGGCACAATTAGCGACAACGAGACGCCCGCTCGATCGGGCGGCCTCCGCCCGATCCCATCGGGCTCCCCTATTTTTCCCGTTTTTCCATCTTTAATTCCAACAATCCCCCACTAAAGATAAGAAAAAGATACAAAATGAGAGAAAGGAAATTTCTAGGCATAAGAGGAGATCAATACATAACATATGGTGTTACATTTAAGTAAATTGAAACCAAATGTTTAGTGAAGTGGTACAATGACTTACAAGCCTAAGGGTGGACAAACCTTGAAACCCTTAAACTTTTGATCAAAGAGTGGACTAACCTTGAAACTCTAAGATTTAAGTCACGCCCCCCCACAACACATACATCACTCCAAAAATCTAGTAAACTTCGCAAAGTGAACGCGTTTTAAGCCATGCATTTACCTTAGTTTTCATGGAAGCTCTAGGAAACCGGTCAAGTTTCCATAGAAGATGGCGAGTCTTCACAACCATATAGGTGAATCCCTTGTGCTTCTCAATAGCACAAAACATCTCTTAGGATTCATTAAGAGTTTAAACAAACTCAACCTCCACAAAAATTACAACTGTGGATTTCTCAAATGTTTAGCTAGAGCACCTACCACGTAAGTATAAATCCATTAAGAATTCTCAACGAATTCATCCTACTACAAGCATTACAACACAAAAATGACATATGGATGTAATATAAATAATGCTAGTTATATACACTTCATGGGCTTGAGCCCCATCCCCCTCGACGAATTAAGAACTTGGTTCCTAGCCAACCCCTTAGTCAAAGGATCCGCTAAATTTCTTTCGGACTTTACATAGTTCAAAGCAATAACTCCATTCTTGAGTAATTGTCTCACCGAACTATGTCTAAGGCGTATGTGCCTCTTCTTACCGTTATAATTGCTATTGTTAGCTACACCAATTGCAGCTTGAGAATCACAATGCAAAGATACCGGGGAAGATCTTTCCCCCCACAATGGAATGTCGGCAAGAAGACTCCTTAGCCAATCCGCTTCTTGACCTGCCAACTCAAGAGCAATGAATTCAGATTTCATGGTGGAGCGAGCTAAACATGGTTGTTTTGAGGACTTCCATGAAATAGCACCTCCACCCAACATAAACACATAACCACTAGTAGAGACTACTTCATCATTATCGGATACCCAATTAGCATCACAAAAACCTTCCAAGACATTAGGAAATCGATTAAAATGCAAACCAAATTCCATAGTGCCCTTAAGATACCTAAGCAATCGATGAAGAGCATTCCAATGTTCACTACTAGGATTATGAGTATAACGACTTAATCTACTTACCGCATAAGCAATGTCGGGACGTGTGCAGTTCATCAAAAACATCACACTCCCTATTACCTTAGCATATTGCTCTTGAGATACGCTAGGACCCTTATTCTTCATGAGCTTTACACTTGCATCATATGGAGTCTTACACGGCTCCACATCATAGCAATCGAACTTCTTTAAGATTTTCTCCATATAGTGAGATTGACTCATTGAGAAACCATCCTTGAGTTTGGTCAACCGGATACCAAGGATCACACCGGCTTCACCTAAGTCCTTCAGTTCAAACTTAGTAGAAAGAATTTTTTTAATGTAATTTACAACCTCAAGGTTAGTGCCAATAATAAGCATGTCATCAACATAGAGACAAATAATAACACAAGAGGAATCAAACACTTTAGAATACACACAAGAGTCCGAAGAATTAGTTACAAAGCCATCACTCCTAAGGGTATCATCAAACTTTTCATACCATTGCTTAGGAGCTTGTTTCAAACCATACAATGACTTTTTAAGCCTCTACACCTTATGTTCTTTACCCTTAACCACAAAACCTTCCGGTTGAGTCATGTAGATCTCTTCATCAAGATCACCATTAAGAAAAGCCGTTTTAACGTCCATTTGATGGACCACTAAATCATGAATTGCCGCTAAAGCAACCAAAGTCCTAATGGTGGCAATCTTAGTCACGGGTGAGTAGGTATCAAAAAAGTTTATTCCCTCTTTTTGAGTGAAACCTCTAATAACAAGTCTAGCCTTAAACTTATCAATAGAGCCATCGGGTTTCTTCTTCTTAGTAAAGATCCATTTACAACTTATGGGTTTAGACCCTTTAGGCAAATCACATAAGTCCCAAGTATGATTAGACATGATTGAATCTAATTCACTTTTAATGGCCTCTTTCCAAAAACTAACATCTATGGATTTCTTAGCTTCACTATAAGTCTTTGGGTCTTCTTCTAAAGAAACAAACGTTTTCACTCAAACAATTCACATCAAAGTTCTCAACAAGAAAAGTGGTCAAGAAATCCGGTCCAAAGGTAGTCTATACCCTAACCAGTGGCGGATCCAGGAATTTATGAATGGTGGGTCACTACCGACTAGGTTGCACAGAGACAATTTGGGTACGGGTTCGGATACGTGTACGGGGACGGAAAATGACAAGATTTTGAAATAATTTCACATTAAAGGGAAATCCTATCCATCTCCAACTAATTCCACCAGCACATAAAACACATAAAAGCAAAGGCTCATTCATGGCCTCTTCGAAAACTTCACATGATAGGTCCAATTCTAAAAATCCTAAAACAAGGGTTTTAGTACATTACTTGAACACAATCAATCAAACCTTCAAAGCTAATCCAGTGTTCATAGCGTTATAGTCATCATTCACCAATTAGCCACTGTAACAAATTATATTAAATTAACAACAATAATTATAACAATAATAAATTAACAACAATAAGTCAATAATATAACAACGATAAATTAACAACAACAATATAAGTTCTACCAACAATAAATTTAGGCATTTAGCCACTGTAAATCTATAAGGTAATGAAGTTTGGAACGCTAAGCAATTAACTAAGCAGCAATTAAACAAATGTCTTCATTCTTTAAGCAGGAGAAAGAGAGAGCTCCCAGTTGTAAAGTTCACAGCCATTCACATAACCGACATAGTTTTAAAAACAATTCACCCATCAATCCCACCCCATCTTGACCTCTGTAAGCTCTCCCTTTCCACCACCTCCTCCTCCACGCTCTCCCTCTCCCTACCTCCCTATCCCAGTAATTAATAGCAACTAAGCCGCAATAATTAACAGCAAGGCAGCAACTAAGCAGCAATTAACAACAATTAACACACAAACTAGGCAATTAACTAAGCAAGCAGCAAGCAAGCGTTTAGCCAGAAACCTCCAAGCTCAAATTAAGCATAAAAAACAGCAATTAACACACAAATTCAACGGCAAACTTAACTAAATCTCTAAAAACTAAAAACAAAACCAATAAAACTGAATTCAAACAACCAAAAGAAACAAAAAAAACTCACCTGACGTTTAGCACCGAGGCGGCAGTCGGCAAAGCTCCAAACGATCCCGTCGGAAATCGGAAGTCGACAGAGGCACATACCAGATCCCATCGGAAGTCGACAGAGACACAGAGTCCGAGTAGAAAGTAGAGACGTTGTTAGAGGATGAGAGAAGAAGAGGATGAGAGAAGAAGAGGATGAGAGGAAGAAGAACAGTGAAGAGAAGAGTAAGGAACAGCGCGTTCAAAACCTAAAAATTTTGATTTTTTTTGGGGAATGGTGGGTCACGTGACCCACCATGACTAAAGGTAAATCCGTCGCTAACCCTAACCCTCTTACTCTTCCTATGTTGGACTTCTTCCACTACCAAAGGAAAAGGAGGAGGAGGAGGAGGAACACTAGAACTCGACAAAGAAGCATCCAAGGACACATCAACACTTGACTCATTCATATGCATAGACGATGATGATTTCAAAGGGAAAGTAAGCTCAAAGAAAACTGCATATCTAGATTCACAATTAGAATAATCACTCAAAAGCATGAATCTATATGCGGCACTATTATGAGCATAACCAATAAACACACAATTAAAAGTTTTAGACCCAATAGTAGTTTCCTTAAAATCTGGAAAAGCAACCTTAGCTAAGCACCCCCACACTTTCAAAATACTCATGTTAGGTTTATATCCTTTCCAAAGTTCATAGGGCGTTTTATCCAATTTCTTATGGGGTACTCTATTGAGCACATAACAAGCGGATAGAACCGCCTCTCCCCACATGTTATCGGATAATCCGGAACTTAGAAGCATTGCATTCATAGTTTCTTTTAAAGATCTATTTTTCCTTTCGGCAATACCATTTTGTTGTGGGGTGTAAGGGAAACTTAGCTCATGGATGATTCCATTGGCTTCACATAATTCTTTTAAAGACCATTTTTCATATTCACCACCTCTATCGATTCTAAACCTTTTAATCTTAAGATCGATCAAGTTGATTTTCAACTTCGGCTTTATACTTTAAAAATGCACTTTCGGCCTCATCCTTAGTTTTTAAAAGATAAACTTTAGTGAATCTTGAAAAATCATCAACAAAAGTTATGTAGTAATTTTTTCCTCCTTTAATAGTAGTGCAATTTTTAAAGTCCGCTAAGTCCGAGTGAATCAACTCTAGCAATTTAGTACTTCTTGATACAACTTGCTCAAAATGTTTCTTAGTATGTTTGGCCTCAACACAAATAGAACATTTAGAGGCATGGACTTAATCTCTTTTGACATTTAAATGTTTTTTACATGAAAAAACTAAAGGATATGGACTTAATCTCTTTTGACCAAATTGACAAGGAAAAATTGATAGGAACAGTCCCAACTATGGGCGTTCCGCCATTTTCAGTCTCAACTAAGGATTATTTCTGAGCGGTCCCAACTATGCATCATTTTTGCCAAAATTGATCCCAGCAGGTCAATGACCTGCTACAGTAGGTAAAATGCGTTTTTTTCTTTTCGCCACAACCTTTTTATTCTTCCTCCTCCACCTCTTTCTCACTCCTCCCCCCCACCATACACTACTAATACAAATTGATTCAAAACACTAAGGAACGTTACACCTCTCTTCTTGTAAACTTAGAAGAGAGAAAATTGTGGGATTTTTTCCTCTCTTTTAGCAGATTTTCAAAGCAGTAAATCAGCAAATAAACATAACCGAAAAAAATTCCAATGGCGACGAGAGCGCTAGTTTTCTATCTTCTTTCAGCGTTTTCTGTGGCTGTTTTCTATGTTTTTCTCGTTACTTATTATCAACAACAACATCACCCGGGGATGGGGAGGGAGGAGGGGATTTTGGGGGTGGTCGGGGAGGGGGTGGGATTTCGGGGGTGGTGGGGATGGGGGTGGCAGGGGAGGGGAAGGGGTGGTAGGGAAGGAATGAGATAGGAGAGAGAAAAAGGAAGAAGAAATTGACTTAAGAAATTTTTTAAAGAAATAACCTGTTCAACGGGTAACCAGTTAGCTGGGATCAATTTTGGCAAAAATGATGCATAGTTGGGACTGACAATGGCGGAACGCCCATAGTTGGGACTGACAATGGCGGAACGCCCATAGTTGGGACTGTTCATATCAATTTTTCCTTGTCAATTTGGTCAAAAGAGATTAAGTCCATGTCCTTTTGTTTTTTCATGTAAGAAACATTTAAATGTCCTAATCGATTGTGCCAAACATCCATAGACTCAACAATATAAGCATAAGAAGAAGTACTTTCATTATTGTTCAAAACATTCATCACAAACAATCCTCCACTAAGGTAACCTTTCCCAACAAAGTCTCCATTCTTAGTGATAAAAATCTTATCCGCCTCAAAGACAAGCTTTAAATCGGCTTTGTTGAGAAGGGCACTCGAAACAAGATTCCTCCTAAGGGAGGGAACATACAAAACATTATTCAAAAACAAAGTTTTTTCGGAAGTGAGTTTAAGGTGGATCTTTCCTTTGCCAAGAACTCCCGCGGTGCTACTATTTCCCATGTAAACATGGTCTCCATCGGTAGCATCCTCAAAGTCCGTCATGAGAGCCTTGTTAGCACAAATATGTCTTGATGCTCCCGTATCCAAGATCCATTCCACTTGGTTCTCCACCAAGTTGGCTTCAACCACCACCGCGGCTATCGCATCATCCTTTTCAACAAGATTGGCTTGGGAGGCACCATTGGAGTTGTTCTTGCGGTGGACACATTGATAGGTTTTGTGTCCTATCTTTCCACACACATAGCACGCTTCTTTGGTCTTTTGAATCTTGTTGTTAAAAGTGAAGTTCCCTTTGTTTGCATTATTCTTCTTCTTACCTTTGAACCTGTTTCTAGCCATAGGATCACTAGATTCAACCAAGTTAGCTTTAGAAGAATTCAAAGAGAGAGAATCAAACTTATCTTTGAGGCGGTTAGCCTCTTCGGTCCTCATGCGACCAATAAGCTCTTGAAGGTTCATGTCCTTCTTCTTGTGCTTCAAGGAATTTCGGTAGTCATTCCATGAAGGTGGGAATTTCTCCAAGAGCACATTAGCTTGAAGAGTTTCACACATTTTCACCCCTTCACCTAGGATATCGGTGACGATGTTCTCATAATCATGAACTTGATCCATGATAGATTTTTAATCCGTCATCTTGAAGTTAATCCACTTACCAACAACGTACTTTTTCTTACCGACATCATCGGCTCCGTACTTCTTTTGCAAAGTATCCTAAACTTGCTTGACCGATTAGTGATAAGGAGGTCAAACAAGATTCCACTCAAATGATGGGGAATATGAGCCCGAACAAGCTTGTTGTCTTTCTCCTTCTTGGTCAATGCATCGGCCGCTTTCTTGATGTCCTCCGCCGAAAGGGAGGGATCAGGAGCTACCGCCTTAATTGCTTATATCCTCATAGAGCACATAATCTATTTCAAGTTGCTCAAAGAATATCACAGTTTTTGTGACCATCTCTTGTAGTTCTTGCCATCAAGAGGCTCCAACTTAGAGATGTCGGGAAGAGTCTTGTTCAACATTGGGTTAGCCAAAACAATCGACATAATAATCTCGTTTTCAAATTGTTATAAATAAAGGTTTTCAAGGCTAAAATGAAGAACAAGATAGAAACAAATATTAAGAACTTCTTGTGCCGTGGTAAACAAACCACTGCCTTGAAAACGAGATTCGGTGCAACCAGGGTGCACTATTGTAATCACCGATTCGTTCCCTAAGGTTTACACAACCCTCAACACACAATGGCACTCTTGGGTGTGAGATGGAGTAACTAGAACTTATGCCCAAAGGAGAGGAAGGAAAGAAGAAGAGAGAGAATAAAGATCACTATCAAAATCAGAAAAATGAAGTAGATTTATAGTAATAGAGGTTGAGTATAATAACATCCCCAAGAAATCAAAGGGCTCCAAGGAATCCAATGATATCAATCAATTCAATTAAACTCGTAGAAATAAGGATTGAAACTCCCATCATCAAGAGGAATAATGGACTAGAAAAAATTACCATCATAAGAATGAAAATCATCCTTAAACCACGTAACTAAAGGAGGTTACAAAAGGCATCCAAGGAAATAATCAAAACCCGAAAAAAATACGACTTTTGGCCTCCGCCCGATCGGGTCGAGCGAGCCCCGTCCCGATCGGGCCCGAGACAAAAAAGCCAAAACTCATAGGGGTCTCCCGACCGGGCGAACCCCGCCCGAACGAGCACAATCAGCGACAACGATACGCCCGCCCAATCCCATAGGGCGCCCCTATTTTTCCCCGTTTTTCCATTTTTAATTCCAACATATTGTCCCATTGTTATTTTAATTTTCTCATTTGGAAGGTCTAAATGAGCAAATAAACAAAATTGAAGAGTTCCAAATAACAAAAATGAGAAAAATAATACTACCTCCGTTTTTCAATAAGTGAAACACTTCCCTTATTTGGAATAATTACAATAAGTGCAACCAAACTCTAAATGGTAAAAGTTCACTCTTATTACAAATATGCCACCAAAAAGCAAGAGGGGACCACAACTTTTTTATTTCATCATTCTACTTTAGTGTGGTCCCAACTTTCTCTCTCTACATTCCTTGGTAACTCCCTACTTTCTCTATGTTTCACTTATTGAGAAATGGATGAAGTATATACTACATCTGTTTCTTAATAAGTGCAATAATTTCCTTATTTGGAATAGTCACAATAAGTGCAACCAAGCTCAAAATGGTCAAAAAAGTTCAATATTATTACAAATATGCCACCAAAAAGCAAGAGGGGACCACAACCTTTTTGTTTCATCACTTAAATTACTCTACTTTATTGTGGTCCCAACTTTATCTCTATATCACTTGAAGTATTTGGTATTGGTAGAGCTAATTAGTCTAGTTTGGCCAAAAAAAAACGTGGGTTTGGGCACAAATATTTTTTGGGCTCTGTCCGAATTTTGGGAGAAAAGTTTGGGCTTTGTGCATCACTACTAGAATTTTCAGCATTAAATAATCTTAGAACCGAAAAGCACTTACGTTTTCAGCCCAAAAATTAAAGGCCGAACTGACACCTTGGCCTGAAACAAACCAATTTTCGGACATTTTTTTTCGGACATGGTATACGTATACTTATAGCTTGTTTGTCTGCTATAAAATAAAAAAAAAATATTCTACGTTAATACTTATAGCTATTCTTTCATTTGTCTCTATGTCAAATTCAGGAGTTTTCAGGCGTTAATTAAGTACAATCTGGAAGTGTTAGGCTACTGTGACCAGCCAATGGAGACGTCTATTTTTAATGTTGCTTTTAATAAGCCACAATAAAAATATGAAGTATCATATAAGTGGCTTCTCAAGAATGATTATAATCATAAACTTGAGCGAATGACGACGTATTGTAGTCGATTTTTTAACTTCATGTTGGTGAACGTATAATATAAGGTCTTATGAAAATAAATATTGGCTTGTCAAACTCTCATCCGTGGACTGATGCTTTGGTGTGGGGTCTTTCTGCTGATGGGAAGTATTCTGTTAAATCTGGAGCTCTTTTAGCTCAAGGTCTCTCTTTTGATCGAGTTCCCAAAGTGGAGTATGTTTGGATTTGGAACTTAAGTATCCCTCCTAAAGTTAAGAATTTCCTTTGGAAGGCTTGTAATGATGGTCTTCCTACTAAGTCCCGATTAGAAAAAAGTCATATCTTTCTTCCTCAAGAGTGTGTTTTTTGTAATTTTTATTCAGAATCTGTGATTCATTTATGTTTCAAATGTCCATTTATGTTGGATATTTTTTCTCAGCTTCAAAGCAGCTATGGTTGGCCTGAGATTCCTTCCTGTTTATTGAACGTCTCTAGCTCTTCCTTTCGGGTTTTTCTTAGTAAATGTCAGGAGTTGCTGTCTAAGGATGATTTAGTTTTTTTTTCCATTGGCTGGTGGTTCATTTGGTATTTTAGAAATAATCTTATTTTTAGAAATGAAAGTCTCTCTCATATCCAAGCAGCTGCAGTTATTGCTAAGTTTGTCAACACTTGGACCAAGCTTAAGTTTGAGGCTGAAGACTCACCTATAAATTGCTTGCGTGTCTCTGGTCTGTCTTGCAGAGCTGCTCGGTTAGGTCCAAAAGGGATCTGGCATCCCCCTCCGCCAGGCTCGTTCAAGTTGAACTTTGATGGATCGAAACTTAATAATGGACATGCTGCTTTTGGGTTTGTTATTAGAGATGCAAGTAGCAATGTGGTGCTTGCTGGTGCTCAAGCTCTTGGCCCTTCTACCTCTATTCTCCAAGCTGAAGCTTGGGGTCTGCGTGCAGGCATCAGGGGGGCTATGTCGCTGAATATTAAGGACATTATTATTGAGGGGGACAATCTTGCAGTTATCAATTCAGTTAAAAGCATTTGGAGCATTCCGTGGGAAATAAATAATATTATTTCTGACGCAGGTATTGACATAGCTTGTTTTTCTTCTGCTCTCTGTGTGCATGTTTTCAGGGAGGCTAACAGAGCGGCGGATTTCATGGCTCGTAAAGGCCACTTGTGTCCTTCTCTCTTGTATTCCTTCCCTCCTTATGATATTGACTTTTCTCTTATCATCCGAAAAGGATGTTTTAGGATGGCCTCCGGATTAGTGGAGGTTTTTCCTAAGTTTTCTTTCCTTATCAAAAAAAAAAAAAAACTCCCATCCCCGCAGTACTTCTACGATGTCTTTTTAATCTATGGAAAAATTGATTCTAATAATCCAACCTTTGGGACGTTCGCTCAAATCAATCTCACATTTTGATTTTTATGTAATAATCCAACCTTTTAGACGGCTGTATTTGCTCGTATTGAACTGTGACCTGTTAAAACAGGTTGGTGACCAGTAGAATGGGTTAATTGTACACGTGTCTTATTCTAATTCGTTCTAATTTAATTAATCAATTTTATATTTAATTAACCTAACAATCTAACCACCAACCACTAAGCTAACCACCAACCATACGACCACCACAACCAACAACACCACCACGGCCAACACCACCACCCCTACTGTCTACAACACCACCAGTCCACCACCACTTCCACCCATCTCTAACTCCACCACCAAGAAACTAGAGCTGTTCACGAGCGGGACGACCCACCAAGCCCTCCCCATCCGGCCCGCTAGATAAGCGAGTTTGTACTTTCATTTTTAAAAAAATTTGAAATTTGAGCGGGTTAAGCACGACCCGTTAAATTTAATGGGCGGGTATGGGCGAAGCAAATTTTAATACGGGCCAGCCACGGATGAGAACGAGCCTTTTTTAAATGCCACAAAAAACAACGAGCCTTTTTATTGAAGATTGTTTTTAGATAATAATCAAAAGGTGGAATTAATTTGAGCGAACAACCCAAAGGTTGGATTATTTGTAATACCCCAATTCTTAAGCATATTTTATTTAGCGTTAATTATAACTTAATTATATTTTAAATATTCTCATTTTACTTGGGTTGGAGTATGATTACTATTTGTCGTGTTTGTAATATATTTATTTGTTTAATTTTATATGATTATTTTTATTAAAATTATTTTTTGGTTTTATGTGTGACTATTTGAGCGGTATTTGGTCAAATAGGAACCAAAGTCAGTTGTCCTTCCTCTCATATATGTTGGTCGGTTAAGTTGGGAAACCAAACCCCCCTTATTTCTCTCTCTCTGTCATTTTCCCTCACCAAAAGACCCAAACCCCTTATATTTCTCTCTCCTCCTACCCGTGAGAACCAAAAGCCCCAAACCCCATTTCTCTCAAGTCTCACCCCATTTCTCTCTCCTCTTCTCTGATCTCTCTCTTCCCTTTTCTGCTGCTGCCGTATCCTCTCGCCGGATTCCCAGCCACCGGAGTTCGACGAACACCGACCCAGCTCTCCTCCTTCCTCCTTTCTCTATCTCGTCCTCCCTTCCTCTTGCGCTGCTGCGCTGTTGTTGTTTGCTGCTGCTTGTTGTTGGTCTGCTCCTGCTTTCCGCCGCTGCCGGAGCTTCGAAGACTACCACCTCCCCCGCGTTGCTGCCAGCTTCGTCGGTGCTACCCCGCGCTGCCGGAGCTCCGCACCCTCCCCTGTTTTGTTCGTCCCTGCTCAGTAGAGCAGAGGTACTACACCCCTCTTCTCTAACTCTACGTTTCTACTTCGGTATTTGCAAGCTTTGATGCTTATAATTATTGAATTCTGAAATTTGAGTTAATTAATTGATGATTTGAATGATTGTTGATGCATTCTATTCCCTGATATTTGGATTTTGGGACTTAAGTATTGAATTGAATTATATGCTCCTGGTTCAGTTAAACTTAACTGATAATTAGAAAGGCCTCAAGTGTAAACTTCAGTTTTGGGCAAATGTAAAATAAAGTGAGAATCTATGTATCATCCTTTGGATTATATATGTTGAATATTAAACCAAGTAAGATGTGAAGTTGGGTGAATCTATGGGTTGATGGTCATCAAAGTATACTAGTTCCCAAAATTAATAAAGTGAGTTATGGACCATTGAAATTATCACGATATTGACAAATACTAATGACTTATACCAATGGTATATAGGTACCATGGGTTAATTCAGAGTATCACTAAGCGTAGGATGTTTAAGTAAACTGTGCTTAACTAATTCCTAATGTGAGACCTATGATCGTCATGGGTGATGTTATCTCGAAAACAGGATGGTTTTCCGAGTTTGTCATCGTATAGGTGAAGATAACTTATAATTGAGGTAAGATGATTATAAGATGAGGGAAGCTTATAGTTAATGATAGTAATGGTATTAACATGTCTACATGCAATACGACCTACATGTATTATGAATGACGAGACGTGATTTATATGCTAATAAATGACATGTGAAATTATGATGCTATGAGAAGATTTTTATGATATGTTCTCGTAAAAGGTGTAGTCTGAAAGAATGTAAAGATGATTCATGTAGATTGTGAAACGATATTTGTGAAGCTACATTATATGAGAAAGGTATTATATTATATTTCTGTAAATGATCTGAAAGTATGAAAGGATTACGATGACGTTTATGCTATGATTTGTTACGTATTTCTGATATACTTGAGGTGATGAGTCATGTTTATAAATTCTCGATTATGCCAAAGTGTACCTTTAAATTACGAAATAAGCTGAAAGCATGAATGATTCATAAACGATGTAAAATACGAAAGGACTACTATGCTTATGCTATGTATCTGTTATGCTTTAGATATGCTTCTGTTATGTATTTTGAAAGGTATTCTAAGTTATGAGATATGCTTCTGAATACCTGATTATGCAAAAGTATATGTTATGAACATGATTATGAATATGTCATGCATATGATTACTTTCCATGATTATGATTACGATGATGTAATGTAATCATGGTTATGTTATGATGATGATTACGTATCATGATTACGATTACCATTAGGTAATGTGATTATGATTCGTAAAGGAACGAAACATGATAAAGCTAAGTGAAAGAACGGTTCTTGGCAGTATTACGATGTTATGTTGGTCGTGCACGTACCATTCGTTCTATGGCGGAAACGCCACCTCTCGGTTAGGGGCAATTGTCCCTCGGTGGCACCGCACTATGCATGGCTTTATGCCACCTTCTGGTTAGGGACACTGTCCCTGGTGGCTATTGCCCTATGATTATGATGATGATGCTTTTGGGAGACGTCCCTTATGTTATACTTGCCAAGTTACCAAAATGATTAAGTAAAGGAAAAGATAATGATGAATCATATGATATGATATGATATTATGAACCGATATGATATGTTATGAAATGATTTATGTTGTTCTTCCCTCTATTAAATGCATGCTCTTTCAAGTTACCAATATGATTAAGTAAAATGAAAAGATAATGATGAGGCTTATGATATGAAACGAAATATCTGTTATGTAGATGATTTTATAATTTAATGCTATGAAGTATGGTGAATTTGATGTTACGAAAGTATGATTATGATTGCGGTTATGTTTTATGATTTCACACATTATGTTATTGATGCTTGGGTTAGGAATGTTTTACAAATATGATGATTAGTGATGTTTATGAACGAATGTATGGCATAACTATGTTATTAAGAAAGTACGATTATTGGTAGTTAAGTAAATGAATGATGATGATGATTTATGATATCCTGCATGACTTAAAGTATATGTTTATGAATGTTTATTGTCTAATGATATGAAAGTATGCCTTCTACTTGGATATGAGAGAACTATGATGATGTTACTACTCTGCTATGATTTCTGAGAGTACTTAAAGGTCATGAAACATGATGAATGATAATGGATTAGGTGAATGTTGCTATGTTGTTGTGATATGGTTATAAATGATGTGAACATGTATTGATTACGTGAGAATCGTAGACACCAAAGCATGTTTTAAGAATGTTTTATGGGTTAGTACTCAGCGTTGTGCTGATGTGTATGTCAATGTTTTGTTTTGTCACTACCGTGGCCTCGTCACTTGGTGGGTGGCGTTGTTACAATAGTGTCGGGTTGAAGTCCCGGAGCATCTCTTCCAAGATAGAAGCGGTTAAGTACTACGATCTCAGCTATGAATGTTTTATGTTTTCTTTGAGGCGAGGATGTTCCATTTTGTAATAGTTAGATAATTAATTGATTTAGTTTCATTTCTAGTTTCTGGTTGAGCAATAGTGCTCCTGATTTTCTTTAGCTGGTACTCCGCGAAAGCGTTGAGTTTTGGGATTTTGTATATTTTATTTGTAACGAGTTTTTCAAACATTTTCCCATTTTCGGGTTGTCCAATTTACAAAGGAGACTCTGCTCGAAATTTTCAGAAAATATTAATATATTATTAAAGTGTTTTTTTTTAAAGAGTGACAAATCTAAGTAATGTCCATGTAAGTTAATGTTTAATGTCGCCTTGTATTTTCCCCTAGTGGAAAGTACGGCGGTAGCGCGCCGACTAAGCTAAGTCTTCCGTCGCTAATCTTTATTAATTAACTTAATAAGGATGTATGAAAGTCGGGGCGTTACAGAGTGGTATCAGAGCTAAGGTTAGATTCAGGTACGCTATGATCTCCATATCATGGCGTAAAGGTTTTAAATAGGTTTAATGGATTGGCTAAAAAGTTAGGTGTAAATGAACCAAGCCGTTTGAGCGTTTGCGCTTTTGCGTGTGCAATGTGAACCTGTTTATGTAAAGATGTGGCGTATGTGATTTTCTATGTTAATTACTAGTTTATGTGTGATGTATCGTGCATTGACTTGTATTTGTTTATGATATGTATTTATTCAAAGTATTTATTTTACAAAACTTATATGATTTGAGAAACCAACCGAATTTCAAACGAGATCTCACTTGAATGAGTTAGTTGGAATTCATTGCCAACAAGTTTGCCCCTTTTGTTTTCTTTGCTCCTCGATTTCGCGAGTCGAGTTGAAGTAGAGATACAAAAGATGATGGCGGAATGGAGGCTGAATTCCTAACGAAGCCATGAAAGCTTGAGATCTTGGTTTTGTCTAAAAGAATTTAGCTTATTGTTTTCTCGATCAACTTATTGCAAGTTTCGAGGACGAAACTTTTTTATAAGGGTGGTAGGATGTAATACCCCAATTCTTAAGCATATTTTATTTAGCGTTAATTATAACTTAATTATATTTTAAATATTCTCATTTTACTTGGGTTGGAGTATGATTACTATTTGTCGTGTTTGTAATATATTTATTTGTTTAATTTTATATGATTATTTTTATTAAAATTATTTTTGGTTTTATGTGTGACTATTTGAGCGGTATTTGGTCCAAATAGGAAACCAAAGTCGGTTGTCCTTCCTCTCATATATGTTGGTCGGTTAAGTTGGGAAACCAAACCCCCTTATTTCTCTCTCTCTGTCATTTTCCCTCACCAAAAGACCCAAACCCCTTATATTTCTCTCTCCTCCTACCCGTGAGAACCAAAAGCCCCAAACCCCATTTCTCTCAAGTCTCACCCCATTTCTCTCTCCTCTTCTCTGATCTCTCTCTTCCCTTTTCTGCTGCTGCCGTATCCTCTCGCCGGATTCCCAGCCACCGGAGTTCGACGAACACCGACCCAGCTCTCCTCCTTCCTCCTTTCTCTATCTCGTCCTCCCTTCCTCTTGCGCTGCTGCGCTGTTGTTGTTTGCTGCTGCTTGTTGTTGGTCTGCTCCTGCTTTCCGCCGCTGCCGGAGCTTCGAAGACTACCACCTCCCCGCGTTGCTGCCAGCTTCGTCGGTGCTACCCCGCGCTGCCGGAGCTCCGCACCCTCCCCTGTTTTGTTCGTCCCTGCTCAGTAGAGCAGAGGTACTACACCCCTCTTCTCTAACTCTACGTTTCTACTTCGGTATTTGCAAGCTTTGATGCTTATAATTATTGAATTCTGAAATTTGAGTTAATTAATTGATGATTTGAATGATTGTTGATGCATTCTATTCCCGATATTTGGATTTTGGGACTTAAGTATTGAATTGAATTATATGCTCCTGGTTCGGCTTAAACTTAACCGATAATTAGAAAGGCCTCAAGTGTAAACTTCGGTTTTTGGGCAAATGTAAAATAAAGTGAGAATCTATGTATCATCCTTTGGATTATATATGTTGAATATTAAACCAAGTAAGATGTGAAGTTGGGTGAATCTATGGGTTGATGGTCATCAAAGTATACTAGTTCCCAAAATTAATAAAGTGAGTTATGGACCATTGAAATTATCACGATATTGACAAATACTAATGACTTATACCAATGGTATATAGGTACCATGGGTTAATTCGAGTATCACTAAGCGTAGGATGTTTAAGTAAAGCGTGCTTAACTAATTCCTAATGTGAGACCTATGATCGTCATGGGTGATGTTATCTCGAAAACAAGGGATGGTTTTCCGAGTTTGTCATCGTATAGGTGAAGATAACTTATAATTGAGGTAAGATGATTATAAGATGAGGGAAGCTTATAGTTAATGATAGTAATGGTATTAACATGTCTACATGCAATACGACCTACATGTATTATGAATGACGAGACGTGATTTATATGCTAATAAATGACATGTGAAATTATGATGCTATGAGAAGATTTTTATGATATGTTCTCGTAAAAGGTGTAGTCTGAAAGAATGTAAAGATGATTCATGTAGATTGTGAAACGATATTTGTGAAGCTACATTATATGAGAAAGGTATTATATTATATTTCTGTAAATGATCTGAAAGTATGAAAGGATTACGATGACGTTTATGCTATGATTTGTTACGTATTTCTGATATACTTGAGGTGATGAGTCATGTTTATAAATTCTCGATTATGCCAAAGTGTACCTTTAAATTACGAAATAAGTTGAAAGCATGAATGATTCATAAACGATGTAAAAATACGAAAGGACTACTTATGCTTATGCTATGTATACGTTATGCTTTAGATATGCTTCTGTTATGTATTTTGAAAGGTATTCTAAGTTATGAGATATGCTTCTGAATACCTGATTATGCAAAAGTATATGTTATGAACATGATTATGAATATGTCATGCATATGATTACTTTCCATGATTATGATTACGATGATGTAATGTAATCATGGTTATGTTATGATGATGATTACGTATCATGATTACGATTACCATTAGGTAATGTGATTATGATTCGTAAAGGAACGAAACATGATAAAGCTAAGTGAAAGAACGGTTCTTGGCAGTATTACGATGTTATGTTGGTCGTGCACGTACCATTCTGTTCTATGGCGGAAACGCCACCTTCTGGTTAGGGGCAATTGTCCCTGGTGGCACCGCACTATGCATGGCTTTATGCCACCTTATGCAGTTAGGGACACTCGTCCCTGGTGGCTATTGCCCTATGATTATGATGATGATGCTTTTTGGGAGACGTCCCTTATGTTATACTTGCCAAGTTACCAAAATGATTAAGTAAAGGAAAAGATAATGATGAATCATATGATATGATATGATATTATGAACCGATATGATATGTTATGAAATGATTTATGTTGTTCTTCCCTCTATTAAATGCATGCTCTTTCAAGTTACCAATATGATTAAGTAAAATGAAAAGATAATGATGAGGCTTATGATATGAAACGAAATATACGTTATGTAGATGATTTTATAATTTAATGCTATGAAGTATGGTGAATTTGATGTTACGAAAGTATGATTATGATTGCGGTTATGTTTTATGATTTCACACATTATGTTATTGATGCTTGGGTTAGGAATGTTTTACAAATATGATGATTAGTGATGTTTATGAACGAATGTATGGCATAACTATGTTATTAAGAAAGTACGATTATTGGTAGTTAAGTAAATGAATGATGATGATGATTTATGATATCCTGCATGACTTAAAGTATATGTTTATGAATGTTTATTGTCTAATGATATGAAAGTATGCCTTCTACTTGGATATGAGAGAACTATGATGATGTTACTACTCTGCTATGATTTCTGAGAGTACTTAAAGGTCATGAAACATGATGAATGATAATGGATTAGGTGAATGTTGCTATGTTGTTGTGATATGGTTATAAATGATGTGAACATGTATTGATTACGTGAGAATCGTAGACACCAAAGCATGTTTTAAGAATGTTTTATGGGTTAGTACTCAGCGTTGTGCTGATGTGTATGTCAATGTTTTGTTTTGTCACTACTGTGGCCTGTCACTTGGTGGGTGGCAGTGTTACAATAGTGTCAGGTTGAAGTCCTGGAGCATCTCTTCCAAGATAGAAGCGGTTAAGTACTACGATCTCAGCTATGAATGTTTTATGTTTTCTTTGAGGCGAGGATGTTCCATTTTGTAATAGTTAGATAATTAATTGATTTAGTTTCATTTCTAGTTTCTGGTTGAGCAATAGTGCTCCTGATTTTCTTTAGCTGGTACTCCGCGAAAGCGTTGAGTTTTGGGATTTTGTATATTTTATTTGTAACAGGTTTTTCAAACATTTTCCCATTTTGGGTTGTCCAATTTACAAAGGAGACTCTGCCGAAATTTTCAGAAAATATTAATATATTATTAAAGTGTTTTTTTTTTAAAGAGTGACAAATCTAAGTAATGTCCATGTAAGTTAATGTTTAATGTCGCCTTGTATTTTCCCCTAGTGGAAAGTACGGCGGTAGCGCGCCGACTAAGCTAAGTCTTCCGCTGCTAATCTTTATTAATTAACTTAATAAGGATGTATGAAAGTCGGGGCGTTACATTATTAGAATCAATTTTTCCTTAATCTATATAGTTTGTACTTTGAAACTATTTTATATATTTTATTTTGAATACTGTTCGTGATTTACACACAAGAAAAAGCATAATCATATAAGATCTTTGTTAATTAGATTCGTCATTAAACAAACTTGTTGGATTAGCTTCAACATATTTTTCTAAAATATCAACTTTTATGATTTTTATTTATTAACTATTAAAGATATTAATGGCCATAATTTTACGTTACTAAACGTGAAAGTCAAAATGTAGAAACTATAAATAACTAGAGGTATCAGCTTTGATTAAAATTATAAAGTATTCAACCAAGGATATTGTAGGCATATTTTTACTGCTCTACACGGTGTGTAGCGAATTTGACTACCGTTGTAAAAAAAATCAATTTTGAAATTTGTTTTGAAAAAGAAGTCGCCAATAAGTCTTTAAAGGAAGACTCATAAACCATAGGCCTAAATAAATGTTCTAATATTAAAGTCAAATAATTTGGACAATTAATTTAAGAATCCAGTAATTTGATTGCTAATGAACATATCACAAAAAATAGTCTTTTTGTGTGTTTTATAAACCAAGACAGATTAATATTTAGAATGTATGAATATGTTGCTTAGTTGTTTAATTGCATAAAACTAAAATATGAATCATATTAAGTCGGGCCAATAACGGGCGAAATTGATTCATGATCAAATTCGTACCCTCGACCCCGAACTCAAATTTTGGTTCATTGACCAATTATGAAGTCATAATGGGAAAATCTAAATTGGCTAATTCCCTAAGATGTCCCTATAGTTTCCCAAATATCCAATTAGGTTTTTGAGTCTTCCTTTAAAGACTTGTTGACGACTTCTTTTTCAAAACGAAATTTCAAAACTAAAACCTTTACAATGAGGTAGTCAAATCCGCGTAGGCAATATAAATATGCCTACAATATGACGACTTCACTGGGAGAATTCAAATTAATTTTTTGATGAGTAGGTGAAACTTAAAAAATACGATTCATACTATTGAGCGGCTTTTAAAGGTCATAATTTTCAATTAGTTTGGAACAATCTTCATTTGGGAGTATCTTCCCAAAAACAATTCTTAACCAAAAATGACCTCCTAAACCGGTTTAAAGTACCACATAATACGTCATTTTATTGGCCATTAGACTTTTACTTTATTGAAAAGAACATTTAGATCTATTATGGATTAAAGTTAATGAAGGGATTACTTTTAATTTTTCCTAAAAACAAATCTTAAGATCATAAAATTGCACCACATGGCCCTTCAATCGTTTTAGTTGACTAAGGCAAAAGTTATTGTAAGAAGGTACTCTTTAAAGTTAAGACCCTTCCTAATCAATCGAAACTCGAGACGAGATTGTTAAACATAGCCCCAAAATTACTTAAAATCGCCCCGGTTCCACCAACCAATTCCAACTTTACCCTTCCCTTTTTTTCTTTTCCACAACCACCACCTCCATTCCCACAACCACCACCGAAACCACGTAAACCACCACCGAGGCCATGCACACCACCACCGAAACCACTGCAACCACCACGAGCAAGCCGAAAAAATAATAATTTTTGAGGCGATCCACCGAGAAACGTCCGGCCTAGACGTTTTCCTCTTCTTTTGGACTTATTTTCAGTTCAGTTCAGTTTCTCTCAGTTCAGTTCAGTTAATTTCAGTTCAGTTCAGTTCAATTTCTCTCATTCCAAAAGAACGGGGCCTTAGACATCGAGCTCTTTTATAGTAGGCCTAAAAATACAGTTAAAACGGGTGGCGTCGAATTTTACCATCTAAAAATTTCGAAGGGATTTTAAGGTCCCGTTCTTTTGGAGTGAGAGAAACTGAACTGAATTGAACTGAGAGAGAAACTTAAATGCAGAGAGTAACTGAACTGAACTGAAAATAAGTCCAAAAGAAGAGGGCCTAAGACCCTAAGTTTTTAACCTCCCTAGTCCCTCCTCCCTCTCTTATCCTTCTGCTTCGGTGTTGAAACGGTTGGCGGTCTTGAGAGAAGTCCGCCAAAGATTAGGGTAAACTCCGCTAGTGAATAGCTGCACAAGAAGCAAACGTGAACTACCCTCGGGGGGGATGCGAGGAAACTCCCTCCGACGCTCAAGTCAGCACGTGCCCAAATAGGGTTTAGAGAGAGAAAGTAGAGAGAGAGAGATAAGAATTCTGAGTGTGAGAGAATGTACCTGCAGAATAGTATTAGTGGGGTATTTATAGAAGTACTATTCACCTGATAGGGTGCGTAATCCTTTTACACGTGTACGGTCATGGTGCTTCTGACAATTGGGAAGATTCCCTTATTTTGTCCTGTTGGGCGACCGCCAACGTTGTCGGACCATGTTGATGTACTGACTTGTTAGAGCTGTGGGTGAGTTTAAAGTGTTCGCGTCCGTGATGGCGTTCGCGGACCTGTCACTGGGATCCGCTATCATACTTGGGTTATACCCATACAACTAGCCCCCCCAGCATCATTTGGGCTCTTGACCGCTATTGATGTTGTCGGCGGATGCTAGTCACTGTTGCCGTGCTCGATTTCTTGAGGAAGTTCATCCGTTGGGTGCCACGTGTCGTCGTAGGGAGTTGAAAAAATTTCGAAAAGTTAATGATTACTTTTTCGAAAATCCCGCCCATTATTTTATTAGGGTTTACCATGCTTCGACACTTGGCAGGGATCTGGAGAGGGAGTTGAGAGGTCTTTTAATCCCAGTCGTTCATTCACGCCTTATATTGGAATAGTTAACTTTTTTCGGATTTCTTTATCTTCATTCACAAAGCTCTCTTTCTTTCTCCATTTTTCTCTGACAAAACCTCCATAGCCGAAGTTTGAGTTGCTTAAAAACCGCCTTTCCAGTGCTCAAATTTCTTTGAAAAGTTGCCAAATCTTTTAGTTTTCGATTTCCGGTCCTCTTGTGCTTAAAAATTTGCCATTTTTTCGCGAAGGTTTTCTGGGTTTTTTTCGGGATTTTGAGTTTGAGTTTTGCTTGGTGATAATTCTACATTTCCGGTGGTCTTTTCGTTCAAGCTCGGGCTTTTTCGCACTCACTCCTTGGAATCCTCGCTCGTTTTTCTTTTCGGCAACCTTTTGCTCTTTGCGCTTCTTTTTTCGCGACTTTACTCTTCCGGGTATTTCTTCATTTCTTCTCCAAGCTTAAAGTTTCTTTTTGTATTTTCGTTATGTCGGACCAGTCTGATAGTCAGAATACCCCTAGTGATGCACTTATGACCGAAAGTGAACCTTCTTCCCCTTTGGCCGATGATGAGCCTTCTTCCGATTCTAGCCCCGTGGGGAGAACTAGGTTATTGTCGGACATTCCCCTAACAGTTTGAGAGAAAAAGAAATGAGGTCTAAGTTCCTTAACGACCCCGCCACTCCCGAGGAGCATAATTTGACTAGGAGATATCGGTCGCCGGGGAGAGCGGTGATAGACGGACGCTTAGGGAGCTTAGGCACCAAATCCTTGCTAGACGGTCCCTTAGGAGTCCTGCCACCGATCTTGCTCCTGGCCTTGATGTTGCCCCCTTAAAAGAGCATGCCTGGTTGGATAGTATGGCCGACGCGGGGGTTGGAGTAACGGGTGACTTTTATGACCGGTTTGCACGACACTATGGCCGCTAATCCACCTATCATTGATTTAGGTGACGACAATGACTCTATTGCAACTGTTATGGCTAATCAAGAGTCCACTTATCACCGTCGGTCTGTTCCTGACACCCCCTTTGCTCGTGCCTCCGGAGATGCGACACATACTACAATCGCGAACCTCGGCACTAGCGTGCCCCTGTCGGAGCGTGTGGTTGGAGAAAATTCTCGCGCAGGCGAGAGGGGAGTTGATGTGGATCTTAACGTACCAGAAAGAGATGTTGAAGAGGACGCTCGAAGGTCCCGGCACCGATGCTTTATGGTTGCCCGAAGATGAGTGTGCTTGGGCCGTTAACGGTTGAAATTGATTCTCCTTGGCGGCGGGATGCCCTTGACCTTGGTTACCCTAAAGTCGCCGATCATTTATTTCAGTTCCCTAGGTTATAGGTTGGTGATTCCTTCGAGGGTTCCATTGTAACGGAATGCCCTCCCGGGTCATGTGGCCGTTTATACTCATCATTTTGAGTTTGGGCTACGTTTTCCTTTGGATTCCTTTTTGGTTAGGATTTTAAACTCTTTCAACGTCTGCTTAGCCCAGCTGACTCCGTTAGCGGTCCGAAACTTGATTGCGTATATCTGGACGATCCGCTTTATGGAATTCCCTGAAACTCTGAATTTATTTCGTCACCTCCACTGGTTGAAAAGAAATGGTTCTGCCCGTCAAGCGGGGTGGTGGTCACTAATGACGGCCGATAAGAAGATGACGGTTCAACCAAAAGCTCTTTGGATTGAAGGGCTGGCGGGGATGCCTTCTTTTGGCTTCGGGTGCCCGAGAACTATCCGGTTGCGCCGTCACTTCACCGAGCCGCGTCCGCACATGGAGCACTTGCCTTTGGCTCCGCTAATGAGATGATGAGAGGGCAGCCTATGACTTCTTTGACGCTGAAGATTTCATGATTACTTATGAGGACGGGAGGGAAGTTAAGGTCAAGGAACCCAAAAATTGGCTCCCTCACTCTAGGTATATCCTGGGGAATCAACAACTGTCCGCCATGTTGCTTTGTCCTACTCATGCTAATGGTAAGTACTGCTTATCGGTGAGTGCTGGTTCGATATATATATATATATATATATATATATATATATATATATATATATATATATATATATATATATATATATATATATATATATATATATATATATATATATATATATATATATATATATATATATATATATATATATATATATATATATATATATATATATTTTATTTTTTTTTTATTTTTTTTTTAACTTTGCTTTGTCTTGCGCGAGGCTTTGATCAATTAGACTGCGAGACCCTTTTGCATCTCCCGAAAACTTAGAGTCGCTAACCAACATGCGGCTGCTCCTGTTCGAAGGTCCCGAGACCGTGCATGGCGTGGTAAATGGCCGTAGAGGGGGAAACCGTCATGGTCCCTAGAACATCCGCCGTATTCGCGGCGCTCATACCTGGTCGTACTCCGGCCGTGGTGGTATTACTATCGTGCGCATCCGGCGGCCCGGCTTCCTCTGCCGCCACTCCCGGGTCTTCTACTTCACGACTTTGTTGTTAGGGGTAGCGGGACAAGGAGACGACAACGTGAACCGACAGCGGAGGATACTTCTGCTAATAAGCGGCCAGCTACAGCGGATACTCCGGCCTCTGTCCCTGCTCGGGATGCCGTCCATGTTGAGAATGTGGACGTGAACGCTTCTGAGGGCCAAGATCGTGGCGAGGTCGCGACTACCGGCCCTGGTCATCACGGTGGGCGACTTGGCTATCCGGATCTTACTCCAAAGATTCGTGAGAAGATCCGCGAGCTTATCTCAATGCCCTGACTTCTTATCCAACCTATTCCCCAACATCTTCTCTCGGTACCATGAGTGGATCGAGAAGAAGGAAGTGCCCGGGTGATCTTTGTGGCGGCATCCTTTGGTCGCCGGCTGTTGTCCCCTGGCAAGATATACCAACCTGATTGGGATGTCAGGGAGGACGAGTCGTTGTATGCCGATATTCCTGAAAACGGTGGCATTCTAGCCTACCGTATCTTGAAAGGTATGCAATTTGCCTCTGAGACAGCCGACGAGGTCTCACGGTTACTCTTGCTGCTAGGTTGGCTCACGACCAACTTGTGGTACGTATTTAGCACTTGTTTTATCATTTGCTTGTTTTTTCTTCTCTTTGTTTTTTTTATTGACGTTCTCTTTTTGTCTTTGCAGGCCAACAATGCTGCTGTTGAGTTAATAGAGCAGTACATTGAGTACCAGAAGTTGGCGAACAGCTATAAGCAGTCGTTAGAGACTTGCCAGGACCTGCTGAAGGATACAGAGGAGAAGTCGGCAGCCCAGGAAGATGAGCTAGTAACGTTGAGGACGCGAGCATCTCTTCTTGAGGAGACTGAAGCTAACGTTCAGACGTTAACCAAGGCTCTGGACACGGCTCAAACCGAGAAGGATATTGCTGTCTTGGATGCAGCCACTGAAGCTGAGGCCAGAGGAGCTGCTAAGGTTGTTGTTCAGTTTAAACAGTCTGACGAATATGCAACAGCTTTGCACAAAAGGTATGATGGCGGATGGGCAGCCGCCATGAGATGCGTTTGCAAATCGGTTCCAGGATTTGACCCAGACGTCATCGAAGACGCTCATGCGGTGGCTCGCATCTCACGCCTATTGAGGGGGATCCTAAGTTTCTTGACGAGGACGCTTATCGCCGATGCGGATCCTCGAGATGTTCCAAATCCAGATCAAGGGAATCAGGAGACCCCTCCCTCTTGAAACTTTTGGCGGCCTTCTTTCAGCTCTTCCTGTTCTTCTAATAGCTTATAGTTGTAATTTTTGAATATTTCAACTCTTTATTCGGCCCATGCTGGCATTTGTAAACGCTAACGTTTCTTAATTTTATAAGTACAATTCCAACTAAAAGCCTTTCATTTGGCCGCCATCGTTTTACTTGTAGTTGGCCGCCAAGCCAGTAGCTTTTATTTTATGGGAAAGTACTTTATATCTTGTGTTTCCGTCGCTTTCATTATCGTCCTTGTTGTATGTCCGCCAATCTTTTATATGACCATTAACGCATTCTGAACTTGTGCTTGGTCTGTCAGGTGACCGTTAGCGCATTTTAAGCCGTTTTTGATTCGTGCTAGGTCTGTTATATGACCGTTAACGCACTTTGAGCCTGTCATATGGCTTTTGATTCGTACTAGGTCTGTCATATGACCGTTTACGTACTTTGAGCCTGTCATATGGCTTTTGATTCGTACTAGGTCTGTCATATGACCGTTTACGTACTTTGAGCTTTGTCATATGGCTTTTGATTCGTACTAGGTCCGTCATATGACCGTTTACGTACTTTGAGCTCGTCATATGGCTTTTGATTCGTACTAGGTCTGTCATATGACTGTTTACGTACTTTGAGCCTGTCATATGGCTTTTGATTCGTACTAGGTCTGTCATATGACCGTTTACGTACTTTGAGCCTGTCATGTGGCTTGATTAATGTGCATGAAAATAATAAGACAATTGATGAACTGCTGACAGGAGTTTGTATTATTTAAGTAAACAAGGGTGGTTCTCGACCTATTACATTTAGTAACTCAAACATAGTATTTCTTTAGGACGCTAGCATTCCAACAATTTTTAAGTTCCTTGCCATCCATGTTCTTTAAAATGAAGAATCCAAGAGCAATCTTCTTGGCTATGATGTAGGGACCATCCCAGTTAGCAGTCAGCTTTCCCTCAATATGCGCCTTGCCGGTGGCCGTTCGCGAAGGACCGTGTCGCCAACATCAAATGGCCTCTCCATGACTTTTTTATTGTAAGCCCCGCGATCCTGTCTTTGTAAGCGGCCGCTCTCGGTTACGCCATGAGCCTTGTTTTCGGCAAGAAGTCTAGGTCTTCCCTAAGTGCCTGGTCATTCCTTTGCAGGTCTTGGTGCTTGATCCGGTAAGAGGGTAACCCCACCTCTACTGGCAACACCGCCTCTGCGCCGAAGGCTAACTTGAATGGGCTCTCTCCCGTTGCTTCTTTCTCTGTTGTTCTGTTTGACCATAGTACTGCCGGTACCATATCAGCCCATCCTCCTTTGAATTCATCTAGCTTTTTTTTCAAGGCGTTTAGGATCTGCTTGTTCGCGGCCTCTGCTTGTCCGTTGCTCTGAGGGTGGCAAACGGCTGAGTATGCAAATTTTACTCGAAATTCCGTTAAGAAGGCCTGTACAGGACGACAATCGAATTGGACGCCATGATCAAAGACGATCGCCATGGGGATCCCAAATCTTGTCATAATATTTTGCCAGATGAATTTCTTGACCATATTTGCCTTGATTTTTGCTGTCGGCTCTGCCTCTATCTACTTGGTGAAGTAATCAATTCCCACTATTAGGAACTTTCTTCCCCCAGTTGTTGTGGTGAACGGTCCCAAGATGTCCATTCCCCACTGTGCGAACGGGATTGGGCATAGGATAGGCTGCAAATCGTTAGCTGGCCTGTTAATGACGGGAGCGTATCTTTGGCACTTATCACATCTTTTAACGTAGCTCTGGGAATCCGCCAGCATACTTGGCCAATAGAATCCCGCCCTCAATGCCTTAAGTGCCAGAGCCTTTCCGCCAATATGGTTACCGCATATACCTTCATGTATTTCTTCCAGGATCTTCGTGGATTCCCATGCGGTTGTGCATTTAAGCAGAGGTAAACTGAATGATTTCTTGTATAGCTCATTTTGGTATATGACGTACCAGCTTGCTTGTCGTTTCAATTTATTGGCAGACGAAGCATTATTTGGAAGCATCCCAGTCAACTTGTACGCCACCAGCTCACTAAACCATTCTCCTGTTTGGTTTAAACTATTTGACTTCTACGACCTTTTCTGTGATGCTCTTTTCCTTCAAGATGTCGATCGTGACGGTCCTTTCAATGCTAAATGAGTCAGAGCTTGCCAACTTGGACAACGCGTCCGCTTTTGTGTTCTCGGCCCTAGGTATCGCTTGAATCTCAAAATGATTCAATTGAGCTATCAATTCCTTGGCCTTTTCAACGTACTTTAGCATGTTGGCCTCTCTGACTTCGAATTCTCCCCTTAGCTGGCCGCTCACCAACTGTGAGTCTGTTTTTAAAAACACTTTCTTAGCGCCCGCCGCCAAACACATTCTCGGTCCGGCAATCGCGCTTCACTACGCTCGTTGTTTGACGGAAGGCGAACTTGATGGCGCATCGGGTACGAATTTCCTTCAGTGGCGGGTCATCACTATACCCGTTCCCGATCCGCTAACAGCGGACGATCCGTCGACTTCCAGCAGCCAGACTTCCTTTTGCTCCATTTCTTCCTCCTCATATGAGGCTTCCACGATAAAGTCTCGGAAGGGCCTGCGCTTTGATAGCGGCCCGGGCTTGTATCAGTATATCATATTCCGATAGTTCAACGGCCCATTTAAGAAGCGCCGGGAACTATTCATCTTCTCGCAATGCTTTTTCTAGCGGCTGATTGGTTAAAACTTGAATGGGGTGGCAGTCGAAGTATGGTCTGAGCTTCCTGGCGACTATTACCACGGCCAAGGCCATTTTTTCTACCATACTGTAACGGCTCTCGGGCCAGATTCGAATGTGGCCGATAAAATAAATTGGCTGCTGCCTCTTCTCCTTTTCTACCAACAACACGGCCGCGACTGTCTTCGGCGAGGCCGAGATATATAGTTGTAATACGTCTCCAGTCTCGGGCCTTGTAATGGTAGGTAGCTTCTTTAAATGCTCTTTTACCGCCAGGAATGCTTTGCTTTGCTCCTCTCCCCACTCGAACTTCTTATTCCCCCTTAGCAGGGCAAAGAAAGGCAAAGCTTTGTCTGCTGACTTTGAAATGAATCGAGTGAGGGCCGCCATTCTCCCTGTTAGCCGCTGAATATCCTTGACGCTTTTTGGCTCAGGCAGGTCGACAATGGCTTGGACTTTGTCTGGGTTTGCATCAATCCCCCTTTTGCTTACCAAGAAGCCTAAAAACTTTCCCGCTCTCACCCCAAAGACACATTTCTTTGGGTTGAGCTTCATCTTATACTTCCTCAAAGTTCTGAAGGTCTCTTCCAGATCGTCCAAATGTTCACGGTCAGTTTTACTTTTGACGATGGAGTCGTCAACATACGCTTCGATATTTCTTCCTCTCTGATCCGCGAACACTTTGTCGACTAGCTTCTGATAGGTTGCCCCCGCATTGCGGAGCCCAAACGGCATTGCCTTATAATTATATACTCCATGATCGGTGATGAACGCAGCCTTTTTTCCTATCGGCCTCGAGCAAGCGATCCGATGATATCCCGAGAAGGCATCCATAAAGCTTAACAATGCATGACCGCTAGTAGAGTCTACTAGTCGGTCCATTCTCGGCGGCGGATAGCAGTCCTTTGGGCAAGCTCTATTGAGGTCTGTGAAGTCCACACACATCCTCCACTGGCCGTTAGCTTTCTTTACCATGACAACATTGGCCAACCATTCCGGGTAGTCGCATGGCTCAATGAAGTCAGCTGCCAATAGCTTATCAACTTCTTCCTTGATAGCCTTGTTCTTTTCTGCCGAGAAATTCCGCTTCTTTTTTTGGCTGGTCGGACAGTCTTGTCAACATTTAGACGATGTACCATCACGTCCGAGTCTATTCCCGCATCTCATCCGCGAGAACGCGAAGACGTCCGCGTTTTCTCTTAGGAGAGTCACCGGAGTTGACCCCGACCTTTGGGTCCATGTCCTGTTCCAACGACCCATCTGTCCTTCCGGATCATCTCGCGCATCTCTGCTAGTTTCTCCATCCCGGTTTGGGCCTTGGAGTATCGTCGGGCCCGGATTCCGGCCTCTTCCATTGAGACATCCATCCGCTCGCCCCTTTCTCGGATCCTTCCTCATTTGCCGAGCCCTCCTCGAGCTCGCCTTTGTTTTCGAGTTGGTGGATTTAATTCTTCTACCTGCAGACTCCCTCTTAGGTTGCTTCATATTTGTTAGGTAGCATGATTTTGCCATCTCTTGATTTCCTCTAAGCTTTCTTTGTCGTCCCGAGATTGGAAACGTACAACATAGTCAAATGATAAGTTGACACCCACTCCTTGGACGTCATGGATGAAAGGGCGTCCGATAATTGCGTTATAAGCTCCGAGCACGTCAACCACTAAAAACTCCGCCATCACATCCCCGGCGCTCTCATCCTCCCCTACTCGACCGGTAAGGTTATCGGGCCCTCCGGAATCACCGACGCCCCGTGAAACCTATCACCGGGTAACGTACGGAGCTTTAGATGTTCCTGGCCAATCATCGGTTTTTCAAAGGTTGAGAAGTACGGAATGTTTGCGGAACTTCCTCCGTCTACCGAGATTACGTGGATCAAACAGGTTTGACACTTTCGGCGTGACCACCGGAGGGTCATCATGAGGGTAGACGACATGCTTTGCATCTTCAACCGTGAAAGACATGACGGGCATTACGGCGGCCTTCTCCACCGCATGCTTTCATTGAAATTGACCTCGGTGCTCGAATTCTTTCGGGCTTGCCTTGGCCCCATTGACACCGCCATGAATTGGTCCGCCACTTATAACGTGAATCTCAAGAATCCGCGATTGCACATTACGGTTATTAGGCTTTACCACGTCTCCGTCCTTTGATTGCGCCTTGTATTGAGTGAAGTTACCCCGTCTTATCGGATCCTCCAAGGTTATCCTTCAAGTGCCTGCAATTCTCGGTAGTATGGCCGTGATCACCGTGAAAGTCACACCACTTGCTCTTGTCACGGTTTCTATGAAACATTTGCTTAGGACGTTGCCATTTATCACTTGTCCTTGTTCATCCGATATATCTCGAGCCCTCGAGGTCGTGAGCTGCGTATATGTATCGAATTTATCTTTGTATTCGTACCTTTCGCGGTCATTCTTCTCGCGGTCATTTCCTTCTTGACCACATTTGAATCCTGCTTCCTTTCATCCCGGCCGCGATCAGTTTCACGACCCTTTTCTTTCCTCTGCTTATCATCCTTCTTCTTTTCCGGCTCGCGACTTTGACGGCTTGCGGCCTTGTCAAACTTTTCCCCCGATGAAATCGTTTGCTTTCCTCAAGCCTCGGCTCAAGTGATGTGAAGGTTTTACGCCGGATAGCTTCTAAACGCGGACCCTTCCCTCGGCCCGGTCATCGAGCTAAGACGGCCACGTCCTGCTTGAAGGCGGGGAATGGTGACCGCCTCGGTATTGAAGCGGCCGACGAAATCTCGAGGCTCTCATTCTCCTCTCGCTTGATAGATAACAGTTCGCTAGGTTGTGTGCTCGCGGCGCCTATTACTCACGAAGTGAGTCTTGAACATAGATGAAAGCCGAGAAAAACTAGAAACATTACGCTCCGATGCTTTTAAACCATGTGCTGGGCAATCCCGGTCAAAGTAGATGGGAAAACCTTACACCCGGATAGCGTCCACTGAGTGTATAAATACATGTGCCCTTCATAAGCGGCCACATGATCGTGCGGGTCCGAGGTGCCATCATACTTGCGGGGACGGCATCTTGATTCGCGACATGGGGTGGTTCAAGATTTTACGGAATGAAAGGGGACTGTTTGGGCTTGATCAATAAGTGCCCGCCAGCAGAATAATTGCTTGCGCCACTGATGCTCATCTTCAGAATTGTTGAGATCCTCAGTCTCTAGGATGACTTCCTCATATTCCGGGTCCTCAATTTGCCTTTCCATCTGGCGTCCCTCCTGATTGAAGGTCCGCATTCTTCTCACGGGGGTGCCATCGACGTTGCGACCATTCATGGTCGACATACGCCTACGAAGCTGACCCGCCCTTGCATTAGGAGTGGGAGTGTTGTTGGGCTGAGTACCCGCTTGTAACATTTGGATGAAAGATGCTACAGTTTGTAGCTGCTCAGGGGAGAATTGACTTAGTTGAGCCAGGTTAAATGATCCGCTTCCAGTGTTTACCTAAGACACATTGTTCCCAGGGGTTTGCTGCTCGTTGACGTTCCCAACGTCTAACTCAGATAGATCACGGCCGTCATTGTTTGCTCTTTCCATGTTGGCGTTCACAAAGATGGAAGCCCCCTCCTTCTAACGCCAAGTTGTTTCGGTGTTGAAACGGTTGGCGGTCTTGAGAGAAGTCCGCCAAAGATTAGGGTAAACTCCGCTAGTGAATAGCTGCACAAGAAGCAAACGTGAACTACCCTCGGGGGGGATGCGAGGAAACCCCCTCCGACGCTCAAGTCAGCACGTGCCCAAATAGGGTTTAGAGAGAGAAAGTAGAGAGAGAGAGATAAGAATTCTGAGTGTGAGGGAATGTACCTGCAGAATAGTATTAGTGGGGTATTTATAGAAGTACTATTCACCTGATAGGGTGCGTAATCCTTTTACACGTGTACGGTCATGGTGCTTCTGACAATTGGGAAGATTCCCTTATTTTGTCCTGTTGGGCGACCGCCAACGTTGTCGGACCATGTTGATGTACTGACTTGTTAGAGCTGTGGGTGAGTTTAAAGTGTTCGCGTCCGTGATGGCGTTCGCGGACCTGTCACTAGGATCCGCTATCATACTTGGGTTATACCCATACAACTTCCATCTGTCGATTTTAATATTGCAGTAGTGTAGTAGTATACTTTTGCAGTCTCAGCCTTTACCTTGTCAGAAATAAGTACACACTTCCTACTTATACCAAATGGTGCATAGATGTACTAACGATGACAAAAAAATATACCAGATGAATGATAACTTAAGTGGTGGTTTCTGTGGGAAGCTAAGAAAGAATTCCAAAAACAGTATGGAGTGTTTGAGTGGATAATAGATAATTAGATATGCATGGATATAGGGTTGTATAACATTTATTATGCTCATTGCTCAATCAACCACCTTGTTTAATGTTTCATTATCATTTCTACAACTCTTTTACTCTACTAGTCTACCTTCATACTTCAGAAATAACACTTGGAAGATCTTGGTATATCTATTCTCTTTAGTTATAGGAAGAACTAAGAAGATGAGAGGTCAGACAAGTAATTCAACATTGTCATCTCCAACAAAAAAGGGACCATGTTTCTTCAAAGTAATGACAGTCCCTTCAACCAAAAACCACATGCTAGTAAGTTCTTTCTTCAGTTTATACATACCTAATAGTATATACTCAGTTTTAAATTTGTTTGTGATGTGCAAATTATATTGTTGATTACCTATGTTGTATATTGAGTTTTTTGAGAGAGAAAAAAGAGAAGGAAGTGGGAATGTAGGAGCTACATGTTTTTATTTTTGAATAAATTGGGAAGCACGAAGATATTACAACTGACCGTCTTAAAATTTTTGAAGTCCCCGTGTTAATTATAAATTTGGGCCCTAGATATAAAAATATTATGCGTAGATTTGAAAATTATAAATAATGTATTCTACAAAATATATCATTGTTAAACTATTATTGACAAAATAAAGCTATGGCTAAAAAAACATTTGATTTAAGACTTTTGGGCCCTCTAAGAAGCAGGGCTTGGGTCGCTTTGCACGCCCTATTAGAAGGGAACCTATTGATACTAAGTTATTACGTCGCTCACAAAAACTTATTAGAAGATTAGTATAATTAGTTACAAGGTTGTTAGCCTATTTTAAGTAGTACTTTGACTTAGGCTAAGTTGATCAGTTCGTTGTAGCTTGGGCTGAAATAATCAACTTAAGTGAGGTGGGTATTCCAAGATCCCCCATCAAACTAGTATCATTTCCAGTAAATGAGTCTAGGTTGACTATAAACTAGTATCCAACATGCTATTTTCTGATTGGTGTATTTGCTGTTTATGTGATGCAGAGACTACCTAAAGAATATGTTAAGTCATATTATAAAGAGCAGTTCGCAAAAGATTACGTAGAACTTAGAGTAATTGGTGATTGTCGAAATTGGAAAATAGAGTTGCTTAAGGAAAGTGGAAAAGTCTGGTTAAGCAAAAATTGGGAGAAATTTGTTCAGACTTATTCTCTTAAGTATGGATATCTCCTCTTGTTTAGCTATGATGAGAAGAATTCCGAATTTCATGTCAGAATTTTCGACACAACTTGTTCTGAAGTTGAGTATGATTCTACCAACAAGGGTAAAGAAGTGATTGAATTATCTTCGCAAGATGAATACATGAGTACTGATGATGATGATGATGATGATGATGATGATGTTATATCTTCAGGTAGGTTATGTCTTTCAGTTTCTTTAAATTATCACATAAGATAACTAATAAGGGACAATGTAAGAAATTTTTTTAGTAACGTTTTGTAGCAATATTAGTTCATAACTTGGAGCATCACCTTATCTCGAAATCTAGTTGAATATATTCATATTAAAATCGTGGATTCCTTAATTCCTACAAAAATCTACAGTCATGAATATGCATGTTACATCTGATAGTCGTGGATTATCTGAATATCTAAAACCATACAAATCACAGAACTCATGTTACTATGATTTTTTTTTCTCATTTATATATATATATATACATATATATATTGAAGAGGATAGTGTTGCTATGGATGGAAAGACAAGTTCCATCCCATGTTGTCATGGCTTCCAATCTCAAAATCCTCATTTCAAAGTTTGCATCGGGCGATGGAGTTCTACTTCACGAGGACTGGTAAGTAAAACCAATTTTCCTTGCTAAGTCCTAATAATACTTATACTTCCTCCGCCTTTTTAATTAGTTGTATCATCTTGACTTCTGAAATTGTTAATAATTTTACTTTGACTTTGTTTTATTATTCATACACAAGAGAAAACATATTCATGTGAGATCTTTTTAGACGACTCATCTCGTTTTATAGTTTCATATTATCAAACTTTTTTTATTTTTATTCACTCATACACAAGTAGAGATATATGGTCAAAGTCGTGCATTAACAAATGTGCCACAGCCTTTGGTACAATTTAAAAAAAAAAGGTGGTAATATTAAATATTACTTCTCTATTTTCCTTTTTTAAGAAAATATTACAAATTAAAGGGTATAGATTCTTATTAGACTTATTGTTGTTTCCCACAATTGGTGCAGCCGATTCCTCTTGACTATGCTAAGGTGCATTTAAAGGATAAGCACAAGGAGGTGATAATCTTGAAAGGACCAAACGATAAGAAGAGGTGCTACAAGTTAAGATTATATGTGTATTTGGAAAATTGTTACAAGGTCAAGGCACAACTCTATGGATCTGCCTGGCAAAAGTTTGTGCAGGATAATGAACTGAAGATTGGAGATGATTGTGTTTTTGAGTTGATCCACCCTCAGAGTAACATGTACAAGGTTACTATCTTTCATGTTCCATAGCTAGTGAAATACATTCTCCATCTCAACGTTGTAGTGACATTAAAAAGTAAAAACTAGTTGTTGCCCCGGTAATGTTTCGAGTTCATGTAATATATCCCTGCCTTTGAACATCAATCTAGATGTTGTGACTTTATAGAAAAGCAACCGTTTCTATTATTAGAGTACTGCTAACTTTATACTTCCTCCGTTCAAAATAAGTGAAACACTTGTCTCAAAAAGCTCTCACATAAATGAGAGAAGTGTTTCACTTATTTTGGAACAGAGGAAGTAATTCATTTAGTGCACATCAGTAGTCACTACTTGTATTTTTATCCTTAAACACTAGTTTATAAAGAGAACCTCTAAGAATGAGCTTTGAAAAAGTACATTTCAGTTGCTAAGTTGAGCTGACGGAGATTATAGCTTCCATATAATTTGGCCAAAAACAAGCCATGTCCTTAATATAACCCAACCATCACATGTGACAAGCCTCTGTCTAAGTAGATTGAGAATCAACACATAAAAGAATATCAAACTTTCAGATAAGTTCTACTTAACTCAGATTATTACTAACTGACTCATACAATCAAGGTAAAATAAGTTAAAGAGTATGCAAAGAAAAGGAAAAAAAAAATGCAGCGCCACTTACACTATTAAGTAGTACAATAGGTGAAGACAAACAAACCAATATAATTCCAGTTCTATCATAGAATGAATAATTAGACAAAAAGTAATTTCTTAATCCTCCTACTTTAGTCCCTTTTAATAACCAACTCAATAAATAAATTTGTGAATTACCGCCATGGTCAATTCTTTCTCTCGCACACTATAAATCTAGAATCTTGCAAAATCCAATCCCAATAAACATGATTTATCAGCACAATTCATAAGCTCAAGATAACTAAGATGAGTCGGTCACTCCTTAGCAATAAACATGTAATATGACGTTACATATTGTAGTCTTAACTTCTTATATTCACGCTATGCATGTGAAAACAAGAGATAAAATTAAATTGTATTACTCCATCCATTCCTTATTGATGTTCCTAGTTGAGATTTTTGCACTAGTTGGAATAACATGGAATCTTACAAATATTTCTCAATATATAAGAAAAAACATAGTTATGTAGGAACTTTGTTTGATTCGTCTCAATTAATCTTTGATAATATAAATTTTTTATAATTTTAAAAAAATACATAATTACATATACTTATAGTTAAAGATGTGCATTGGCAAATTAATGTGCAAAGTTAAACTAGGAACATCAATAAGAAATGAAGGGAGTAGATCTAATAACCTCAAATAACATGTTAGAAAAAAAATTCAAAAAGTTCCTCTAAACAAAATTTTGACCTAACCTATATTTGGCAAACATCTAACTAGTACAAAAATGTAATTTTAAAGTAACTAATATAAGAGTTTTGTTTGTGTTTTCCCCTTATATAATAGAGATAGGGTGTATTTTTTCCTGTTTAAGAAAGTCTATAAAATTGTTTGTGTAATTGTTAATGATGGGAAGGGAGTTAGAGAATGTACTAATTAAGTATGTTTTTATTAATTAGCACAATCTCTAACTCACTATATCACATGAGGAATTTCATCCAAAGATTCGTTTGATATGTGATAGTGATTTATTCGTGAAGGAAGTTAGAGATTGT